>QNUK01000674.1:320000-330988 GCA_013621035.1 Clarias magur
AGTGCATTCGAACATTCGAGCACACACACACACACACACACACACACACACATTGATTTTATATATATATAACCTGAACATCCACTTAAATCGATTAAAACATATTTCTGGTCATCCACTGCTGCATCTGTGCATGTCTGGTTAAGCGTGATACAGAAGTGCTACTGATCCTCCGTTTCAAGTCGAACCCTGTGACCCTGAGCAAAGCACACTGTGGGAAACAACTCACCCCCCTTCAAGCCTGGCAAGGCGCAGTCCTGAGATCCGTCTCACACTAACAAACAATACATTGCCCCCTTGCTTTAGATTTAGATCTCACAACTGAGCTTGTGTCTCGACTGTGTCATCTTCCTGCACAACTTGAAACCCGAGCTCATATACAACTCGCAGGACTGAGTGAGAAGATTAGTTCTGACTGGTTTACTCCATCGATTCACGTAGCGACATGTGATATTTGTTTAAATCCATCGCCGAAGGTATGGTATGCATTTTCTCGTGACTGGATGTTCAGACAGGAGCTCTGGCATTATGTCTCAAAATCTCCACTTAAGCTGTCAAAGATTTAATCAACAAAAGGAAGCTGCGGGGAAAAAAAAAATCTCTCAGTCATGTTTCCTGGCTCTCTGGTGGTGGTGATGATGATAGGCGGAGCTTATCAATCACATCTAGGGGCCATTTAGCATAACTACGCCTAAATTAGAAGAGGGAGGAAACCAGATATCCCAAAGGAAGTCCATTCACTCACACACACACACACACACACACAGGGGGGAATATGTGAAACTGTGCAGAGACCGTAGAGCTTTGAGGCAATGCTTTTTTTTTTTTTTGACACATAATTTTTTTCTTCCTTTTCTCTTTTCTCTATGCCTGCTCGTTGTCCAGTCTCACTGCCTTGTCTTCCTTTCCTGGCTCTTATGCGCTTTCTATTTTAGCTCAACAGCCCTAAACGTTTTTCTCACCTGAACTCTGCGGAGCAGCCAGATACATTTTTCCTTGACGTCTTCGTAAGGACACCTCTTGGAGAGCATGAGAATGCGTGCCAGGACGCAGTTAAGATCTTCAGATGATGACGACGATGATGATGTTGATGATGATGATGATGATGATGACTTCATGATTGGCCCTATGCTTTCCACCTTCCTCTTCACCTCCTGCTCGATGTGCTCCATGGCTGCGTCTCGGGAACACGAGTCCCGGCTGGCCAGTGCTTCCCACGCCGCTGTTCCATCTCTCACATCCATCACTGTAGGGATTTATTTTTTTTTCACGCTTTAAATCTGATGAGAGCTGTGGAAAAAATTATCAAATGAAAAAGCATGAGTGTGCGCGCATGGGTGTTTGAATAGAAAAACCATGTCAAACCTGCATTATTTTAAAGAAGATCTTTTTGTGTATTATTATTATGTGCAAGATATTAATATGCTGAAATATTATTTGCCCCCATACATCATGACATGAGATGTTTGCTCATGAGATCATTAAAACGCTTCCCTTGCATGCATTCGACTGCTGAACAGACCTCATAGAGATATAGGTCTTCTAATAACTTTAATAATAAGTACAGTATGATTCATAGCTGTGCATGTTATAAGCTGAAGATGTCAGGCATGAATAAGGGTAAGTTGTGCAGTAGCCATTTACTCGCCTTACAGAGAGAGCAGCATGACAAATTCAAAATAAACAGGTTTACAAAATACTGCTTTAATCCCATGTGCCTGATCTCAGAAATAAAAGCAGAAGACTTACAGCATTTACAGCATTGTTGTCCGATTTGCGGTCCGGTCCCGAACAGCAAGCTCTCTCAGGAGGAGGAGGGAGTCTATGCAGGACGAGGCGAGTAAACACATGACTGACAAGAGCGTCCGCGAATCGCGTGAAAGACAACCACGAGTGGGCGGAGACAAACGCAGTGTGGACCTATCTGCGAGCAGGAGGGGCGTTGCTCAGGGAACGGAAGACGGACATGTGGGGATTGTAGTGTGCGCATTCGGCAAGCCGCATACTCCTGAATGCAGCTCGGGAAAAGCCAAAACCGCATCTACCGACATCCAGAGTGCTCAGGAGCCCCGCCAGCACTTGTTTATCGCAAACCCAGCAGCCTGGTTCTCTCTAAAACACACTGCAACACATCCTCAGGTTACTCAGCATAATCCATTGCACTAGCCTGTTCCTATTAATACACTGTACATCACTGTGAATATAAGCCTCGTAATCAAACAAGTGTCATTTTCATATCATATTTTCCTTCAGGAAAAAAAAACAGCCAATTTAGTTTTTGCTTATTTGTACTGTAAGACTAAATACATACAGATATATAATGAATCACACTTCCTAGGGTCTGTGCATGAGGTTTTTCTACCAAAATATCACTCTCACTCTTAGCCTGTGTACAGGGTTGTGGGGGACATGGAGTCTATCCCAAGAGACACACACACACACACACTACGGGCAAATTGGGAGGAAACAGTAAAGCTTGTTATAATATCAAGGCTGGGTACACCCTGGACAGGGTGCCAATCCATTGCAGGGCACACACACATACACACACTCATTCACAGACTATGGGCAATTCGTGAACACCAATTAGCATAACCTGCACGTCTTTGGACTGTGGGAGGAAAGAGTACCCAGAGGAAATCCACCAAGCACTGGGAGAACATGCAAACTCCATGCACAGAGACGGGAATCGAAGCCGGACCCAGGAGGTGCAAGGCGACAGTGCTACCCACTACATCACCATGACGCCTCCTGTGCGTCACTTAGTTTGAAAATTGTCATAATGCTACAAAAAAATCACTGTGGCTTCACACTTCCAGGGTCGAGGTTTCAGATCCTGCCTTCAGGGAGTTTATATATTCTCCCTGTTCATGGTAGGTTTCCTTTGGGTATTCTGGTTTCCTCCTCATGCAGATTAGGATAATTAATATTCCCAGTAGTAATTGCCTATAGTGTGTAAATTTGCGCAGGTGCCCCACCAAGTGTCCTGGGATAGGCTGCGAACTTCCTGCGACCAAGTATTGGATAAGTACTATAGAGAATGAGTGAATACATTAATGTCTGCAAATGTACTGACAACTAAGTTACTAAGAGTAATCCAACCCAAAACTGATGTGTCCCAGTGCAAGTCACAAGCATCAAATTATGTCATTCTTCTCCATGGGATAGATTTTAAACACACTGTGATAAGTGTGTTTTTTCATGAAAAAAATAAATAAATAAAATAATAAAAATATATATAATACCTAATTGTATTGGTATATTAAGTCTATTAAACGACCAACTATGTTGCATACACTTTATCATTCTTTTTTATTTTTATTTAAATATTTGCTGAAATATGACATTAAATTGTTCATAACAATGACAAGCAGTCAGCCAGGCGACTGCTAGAACTGGAATTATGGGATTTAATAAGGAAATTAGAAACTATGTTACCCAGAAGTGTAGATAATCAGTCATCATCATTACATCATTACCGTTAACAGTTTACATATGTCTCAGTACTTTCATATTTAATGAAAGTGCTGAAAGTGCTTAAAATCCAACTCTTTTAAAGAGAAGATACAGAGATCATTGTAGTGCTGATCCTGCAAGGAGGAAAGTATATTTGAAGAAGAGAGAGAAGCACTGAAATATTGTGAACAAAATGACATCATTTGATTCTGGTCACTTAACATTTTTGAGTTGCAGGAAGAAGATTTGTTAGAAACATACTGTACCTGGTAAACTGAGCAGTGAAAAAACATTAATGCTTAAGCTTTACAACTAGCAGATATGTTATACTGAAGGAATTTACTAATTCAACCACTATTTGTTCTATTGAGAAATAAATTTTAGATTGTCTCATGAACACGAGCTCACATATAAATGCAACATTCATCACCACTGTAGTGAGACCATAATTATAAGTGTTCATGAAAATCCTTGTAGCTGTAAATCTCAAAAGCATCTTTATTATTATTATTAATATTGTATTTTCATACAATATATGGTCAAATGTATCTGAACACCTGACCCTCACACCAAAGCTGTAAGCCTACACAATTGTATAGAGTGTCTCTGAATTGTAGAATTCTTATATTCTCTGATAATTGCCGTAATCTAACAGTCATAAGATCAATATGTAAACATACTGACTTGTTCAATCTTTATTGCTTATTTTACAGTTAAAGGTTTTGAGGAGGAAAATACAAAACGTGGTTAGCTGTCTAACTTGTTGCTTACAAAATAGGCAACCATGTTTTTATCCCCATCAATGCACAGAGATAGAAAATTATATTATTCAAGCTCATATTTCTACATCTGAGATAAGTTTAATACAAGAAAAGGAAGCATGTAATGCAGTTGTGTATCAAGTTTACAATGATTTAAATATATTTTGTTCAAATAGTATAGCAATGTTGTTTTGCTTTAGTAACCCAATTACATATAACTGTTTCAGCCATAACAAGAATCATCACACTAATCTGCATGTCTTTGGACTGTGGGAGGAAACCGGAGTACCCAGAAGAAACCCACACTAAGCACGTGGAGAACATGTAAAACTCCACACACAGAGACCCTGAAGC
Organism: Clarias magur; assembly: GCA_013621035.1. Taxonomy (NCBI): domain Eukaryota; kingdom Metazoa; phylum Chordata; class Actinopteri; order Siluriformes; family Clariidae; genus Clarias; species Clarias magur. Next base: position 324,572 of record QNUK01000674.1, read on the forward strand.
AGGACTTGAACCTGGACCCTGGAGCACCAATAAGTTGCCATGCTGCCTCAATTTCATATGATTTAGTAAAAATAGGAAACCGATGATTCAAATAATGTTATTGATCTGCACACAATTAATTATGATATATTTTTTTGGAAGTCAAAACAGTCGCCTATTATAGTTGAGCTGAGTCACATGATTTGACCCCCATGAAACATTCAGAATTTGCATCTCTCTCTCTCACACACACTCTCACTCACACTCACACACACACACACACACACATTGGTGAGCTGATTTAAATGATTCGACTCACAGAAAAAAAAATCAGAATTATTTATAAACAATAAAACAATGTTTTATTGGCACTTATTTAGACTCACAAGAAAGATTCGAAATTCACTGTACACCACATTTTGTCAAAAGTATCGGCTTTTATTGATGAGCTGAATCGAATAATTTGATTCACGGAAAACATTCAGAATTTCCATGACACACATGATTGATTCCCAGTGATAGAAGTCAAAAGACTCGCTCGTATTGGTGAACTGAATCAAATAATTCGACTCACATAAAAGATTCGGAACTCCCATGCCAGTATTGTGCGCGAGCGGAACTGCTTATAGCGCGGCAGAAAAAGAGGGAAATTTAAAACTGTACGCACGGGCAGTGTCAACAACAGCTGTTAACGGTCCAATCACAAATACAGCACTACTTCCTCGTCACGTGAACTACGTAGCCTCGAGAAGCTGTTACGTCTTACCCTATCTAATGGCTATCTAGTGCACTTCAATCAGCGATAGGCGCTATTGGTAATCCAGTCAGTATAGTCGCTATGGAAGGAGGACGCCCCTACCTGGAGTTTAACGTTCATGTGTAAAACAGCTAATACATGGAGTAATTGATAGATGATGGATTATGTACGAGAATCGGTAAATAGATGGATAACGATAATAAAAACACAGTGTCTGTGATAGCGACGAACGAATTGTTGTTAGATTTAGCATAGTTAGCTAACGCAACATTATGCTAGTTAGCGCAGAACGTGACATTTTTTAATGCTAAGTTAAATATTCTCTCTATTATAGCAGAGTATTAGCATATATAATTTCTTGTACTGCATTACCACAAGTTTACAAGTTTATGTTTTCGCTAACATAACTAAGTCTCTTTAACTGAGTCTCTTTATAAGCTAAGTTATTCCTTGCTCATGGTAAACCATGCTAGTGCTACTTTGATAAAAACACATTACTTTCTTAGCTAAGTGAAATTACTTACTTTCTAAGTGAACAGTGTCTTTCTTCTTCCCTCCATTTTAGTCCCTGTGCCTGGATTCCCCTTCCAAACACAGCTACATAGGAAGTTTTTACGCTCCCCCGGATAAGATGGGCACACAGCTGATGGGACAACACCGGGACAAATCCAGCAGCGACCCGATGAGGACCAGCAGACACACACATCACTCAGCGCCTGACCCCGGGAGAAGAGGTGAAGGAACTGGAATGATGCATAAAAATCAGTATCTTTTTTTTTTGTTTTTTTTTTTTTGGTAGCTGTCCTCCACCTCACTGTGTACTAAACATTACAGTCCCTGCCAACTGGAAAAAAGAAGCACACCTGAAGATTGTCTCTTATTATATCAACATTCTTTTCATTTTTGTCTTCTTTTCAATTCATCCATGCATGCTTACTCTCATCAATGCATCGTTTTTTTTTTCAGGCATGCTTGATTTCCATCCATCTATCTGTCCATCCATTACTCTATCCCTCTATCTATTCAAACTCTCAATTCATCCTTCTGTTTATCAATTCATGCATATGGCCCGTTCATTAATTTACGTATGCAAGATGGCACTCCAACAATTCTTCTATCCATCATGCATGGTCACTGTACATCCATGCATGTTTTTGCCCCCCACTGATTTCTATCTGCCATTTAGCCCTGCATGCTCTCCATCCATCCCTCCATGTTCTCCAATCATCCCTCAATGCATGCTTGCTCGCATCTATTTTTCATCCACATAGTCATATATGCTGTCTGTCCATGCATTTATGCTCTCCAGCCAATGCTTTCCAGCCATGAATACTTGCTGTCCATCCATCCATCCATCCAACCATGTTCTCTATTCATCCAGGAATGCAAGATTCATCCATTCATTCATGTTCTTTATCTAGCCTTGTCTAGCATGCACGATTCCCATCCATCCATCAGGCATGCATACTCTTCGTCCATCTATAAAAGATCAATATGGATCAATAAAAGAGCATCCACCCATGCTCTTTTATTGATCTACCCATTCAGCTCTATCTATCCACCTGTCCATTTTTCCCTGTTCTCTATTTTTAAATTTTTAGAGTCTCAATTAGCCCTTTTTAAAGTGAGCTAATATCAATATTGTCATCAATTATATTGTGTTACAATTTTATGGAATATCATGGATATCTTTATACCTTAGAATTTTGAATTTATTGTTTAAACGTTTGTGACTTTTATGATTTTTTTTCTAGATATAAAAAATTGCTCATTGCCTTTCTTTCTTTCTTTTTTTAGAATAGAAATAATGTCATGTTATAGCTTTGAAGTATAGGGATAACACTTTCATGATCATATCTTATATCAGTGGTAATAACAGGCTGACGTGTGCGTGTTGTATAAATAGCAGTGATAGCAGCACTGAAGACTTTGCAGGAGAAGATGAGGAGGCTGCAGCTGGAGCGTCTGCAAGCGGAGAAGAATGTGGAGAGGTTTGCTCAGGCCACACGCCAGTTTGGCAGCTCTGGAAACCAAAGCAGTCAGCAGCAGCTACAGGACAAAGAGGAAGACTCCTCAAAGAGAAAAGGTGTTGCATTCATCATTATATATATATATATATATATATATATATATATATATATATATATATATATATATATATATATATATATATATATATAGACATGTGATGGTATATTTATTAAACAACCCCTTTCTTTCTCTGGTGCTGGTGAAGAGCTGGTGTCACAGTTGCACTCGGCAGAAGCTCGATGCACCCTTTTGGAGAAACAGCTGGAATACATGAGGAAGATGGTGGAGAGAGCACAGAGAGCGAAAATCCCTCCAGTGGACAAGGAGGTAAGTGATCTGATAAAATAACATGTGCGTGGCCAAAATCCTTAATGGTATGCTATATGTGATGCTTTACTGCTTGTTAATATAATCTTTTATAGGAGCGGGTGCACCAGAAGAAGAGCAAACACACTGAGCCACAGATCCAGGCTCAGTTACAAAAACTGGAGGAAGAGTGTATCAAGCTTACTAACACACAGTCTGAAGCAGAGGTAAGTACATATTCTCTGTCTCTCTTAAAGGAATGCACAAGATGGCCGCCGCAAATATCCTGATGTTCTAATATCAAGTCTGTGATGGCATTCTGTTATTAAGCGCTAACACTGGTCTAGGATTAGCCCTTGAATTTTAGAAACCTCTCACGCAGCCTTTAAGTAAAGAAAAGTAAAGCCTTTATTTTGTCACATATACGTTACAGCACAGTGAAATTCCTTCTTCGCATATCCCAGCGTAACTGGGGTCAGAGCGCAGGGTCAGCCATGGTACAGCGCCCCTGGAGCAGTTGGGGTAAAGGACCTTGCTCAAGGGCCCAACAATGGCAACCTGGCTGAGGTGGGAATCGAACCGCCGATCTTCCGATCAATAACTCGGTGCCTTAGCCCTCTGAGCCACCACTGCCCAATAAACCTATCTATAGGTCTGTATTGAGGACCAGTATTCTGGATTGTGATTTGAGACAACTGATAAAGTTGACAGTCACAACAATGACAGGAAGTGTTAGTCCTAATGGTTTTCAAGTCTTCTGATTCTATTATGTTTCATTTTGTGTTGGCAGAGGAGCTTCGTATAGAATTGTGGTTCGTAATCCTTCTGCTAATGTGTTTTTCCTCAAGAGGAAGATCAAGCTCTTGGAACGGAAGTTACTCGAAGAGGAACATGAGCGCAAACTTGTACAGGAGAAAGCCGAGGAGGTATGGAAACCAGGATTCAAGCCTACAAACTATCAAAGCCATGGAAGTGAATAAAGAAGTTCTCTCTGTCTGTAAATGAAATATGTGGAGATGCTGCTGTTGTAGTAAAGATGCTTTCTGAATCCAGTTACAGAGAGAGCTGGAGGCAAACCTATTTTCGGCTGCTGAAGTGAAAACCAAGAAGAAGAAGAAAGCCAAAGAGAAGGCCTCAACCAAGGTAATGACTTTCCATATTTACAGAGGCACTGTAATTCTTTCACCACTAGATGGCACTGTATTCAAAGTTGTTGCTCTGTAATTTACAGTCATTTTTTTATTTCAGAAACCTGTTAATACAAGTGCTCCTCGTTGTGTCTCCAAGTCCATCCAAATGCCATTCGTCGCTGGAACTGTAAGTATCATTATTGATATCGATCCTTACACACAATTCTGACAATGCATTCACTTTTATTGTTTTAATCCTGAAATTTTTTGTTTTGATGCCAGTCAACAAGCCCCAGTCACTCAGTTAACGCCAATGTTCAGACAGTGCTGCATCTGCTGAAGACCAGGCAGCCTCGGCTGTGTGAGAGGATGCAATCTCTGCCTGGGTCTGAACCTAAAAAGCGCACTGGTGTGCACCGAGCCCCGGAATCGGCAGACGATGCTGCTGCAGCCCTTGGCAGCCTTTCTGATCTGCTCTTGGCTCTGCAGGATGAACTGGGCCACATGAGCTTGTGCGTACCTAGACGCATGCATGCATGCAAGATTTATGAGGCAAAAAATCAGGATTACATTCTTTAGTAAATTAAGTGTGTGTTTAAAACTGGTGTGTAATTCAGATCTATGTGATTTGCAGTGAACACCAGGAGCTGGTAAGGCAGATAGACGAGACTGAGAAACGTGAACTCAGGGAGGATCTGGAGAGAGAGCTGGACTGCTTGGTCAGGAGAATGGAGGAGAAGGCGGGGCAAATTACCAAACTACGCAAACACCAGCAAACCGTAAGTCTCTTCCTGTCCATAACCTGGAAATTTATAGTTCAGGGAAAACACACCTGGAAGACTGAGATTGAGACAGATAAAAATGTCACGGTTAAAAAACAAGTTTGGGTTTTTTAAAAAAGAGTTGCAGATTGAAGATAATTCCTTTCCCAGACAAGACGCTTTCATAATTCAGGATAAACCCTGGTCATGTGACTGTGTTCATGTTGTAGAGAGAGGAAACACATCACTTAGGGTTTTGTCTTTGTTTGACCGGGTCAATGAAAAGAACTACCTAATTTCTAATCCCGGAAATCTGAGAAGGCCATCAGGAAACACCTGAGCTCTTATTTTTACCAACTGCAGCATTTGTTGATTTACACAGTAATCACACTATGTATATACAGCACCAGTCAAAAGTTTAGACATTAGTTTGAATTTGTTTTCTTCATTCTAGAACAGCAGCAGTAAATTGTTATTGTAATACATGAAGGTCAACTGTTCTGGAAAAGTTCATACAAGAACAGTATTGTCAAGTGCATTTGCAAAACCCATCAAGCATCTTTTGACTGGTACTATAGATACTCATCATTATTGATACATCATTATTGATGATGATATTATTATCTGCAACCTCTGTAAGCCTGACTTCCTTTTGAAAGAGCAGTATTCTTCTCAGCTGAAGTTGCTGTATGGAAACAGAATGTTAATATTGTGTTATACATTTACATGTTTCCAGGTTCAAAAGCTCTCCCGGTGCAGCCCGAAGGCACCTCGGAAGCCAAGGCGCGCAGCGAGCGCTGACAGCCGGTGTTTAACCAGAGTCCAGGTAGTGCCTTCCTCTGTAGAAAAAGCCTCGCCCTCCAGACCACAGAGACACCAAACACTCCAGGTTCTCCGAGACGCCCAGAAAATACAGTCGAGTCTCCGGAAACAAGACATCACCTGGGAAACATAGCTGTGTAACGTTCCACTCAATTTGAGCCTGAGAATAGGTAGTCAAGGAGAGTGCTGAAATGAAATGTAAAGGAGTATTGCATTAAGGATGTGTAGTGTGTGTTGTTTGGTTAGACGAGTCGTAATGGTTGACTCGTAGGTTTTAACACGTTATTTTTTTGTCAGTCTTATTATTTTTAATTGTCGTGCTTTTTTATATGTATATTTGCACTGTATAAATACATGAATATTTTAATAAAACATCGTCATGGCCATGTTCTTGGAGTTTCCCTCTATAAATGTTATTAATAGCCGTAGATAAGCATTGGTTTTGTTTTTTAAAATGGATAAGTGACAGGGTTTGAAGTGCAGCGCATAGGCTTAGTTTGATCTTGGAGCTAGGATTTCTGGTTTTGTAATCAGTTCGGTATATCACCATGGTAACTGCCCAGACAATCTGCTCAGGGGTCGGGTCAGGTTCAGAGAGTGTAAACAGCACATGGGCAAATGACACTTTTTT
>QNUK01000675.1:0-2500 GCA_013621035.1 Clarias magur
AACGGCTCAAAATCCCTCTGGACACCGAGCAGGACTCGTATCTGTCATTCCCAAGATGAACTGATGCTGTACAAGGAGGCCCTGAACCATACTAATGAATTATTGTGGTCTAAAACCAGGCGTTCCAGTTTCATTGTCCAACCCCCTGTATACACACACACACACACACACACACACACACACTTATTCTCCTGATCAAAGGGTCTGTGTGTGTGTGTGTGTGTGTGTGTGTGTGTGTGTGTGTGTGTGTGTGTGTGTGTGTGTGTGTGTGTGTGAGAGCAGGGTGACAGGTGTGTGTGGGGACATGGAGGACGTGTCTCTACGCACCCTGGTGTCCAGCAGTGACGTGTTGGTGATGACTCCTCAGATCCTGGTGAACGCTCTGCAGCACGGTGAAGTGACGTCGCTCGAGACCTTCACGCTGCTGCTGCTGGACGAGTGTCACAACACCACCGGAAAACACCCGTACAACAACATCATGGGCCTGTACATCACCACCAAAAACACCACACACACACACTCTCTGCCTCAGGTACGCAGACACACACATGCGCGCGCACACACACACACACACACACACACACACACACACACACACACATGCACATGCACATGCACACACGATCTCAGCTATGCACACACCCATACAACATCATGAGGCTGTACTTAACCACCAAACACACCACACACACGTACACACTGCCTCAGGTACACACACACAGCCTCAGGTACACAGACACATACACGTACACACACACACACACACACACACACACACATACACACATACACACATACATGGCTCTTTCACGTACACGCACACACACGCACACACACACTCATTCACACACTCCCTCTCTCTGTCAGGTCGTCGGTTTCACGGCGTCAGTTGGTATCGGGAGTTTTAAGAACGTTCCTGAGGCTGAGAACAACATCTGCCAGCTGTGTGCGAACCTGGACGCCCGGGTCATCACCACGGTTACCGAGAAAATCGATGAGCTCAGGTCATTCGTACACACACCTGAGAAAGGTGGGTTACTACACACACACACACACACACACACACACACACCTCCTAGAGTTTTACTACCGTATCCAGTCTAAACAATAGCTTTGTGTGTGTGTGTGTGTGTGTGTGTGTGTGTGTGTGTGTGTGTGTGTAGACTTTTATGCAGTTATACCGCGGACCTTAGATCCCTTCATTCTCATCATCAAAGACATCATGAAGCGCATCGAACTGCTGGCTTCAGGAGTGTACCCTATTGGTAACTTTCACCCACACACACACACACACACACACACACACACACACACACACACACAGCGATGCCTGCTGGAGCACAGATGATGGTATTGCACGTGTGTTGCAGATAATCTTAAATCCTCACCTAAATCTTCCTGTGTGCTCATGCATGCGTGTGTGTGTGTGTGTGTGTGTGTGTGTGTCAGTCACTTTGTCCCAGGTACAGAGAGGTGATTACGGTAGTCAGATGTATGAGCAGTGGATTGTGGATGTACAGAAACGCTGCAGGCTGCTACAGTTCACTGACGACAAGGAGGAGCGCAGAGTCTGCCGAGCACTGTATACCTACACTGAACACCTCAGGGTCGGTCTCACACACACACACACACACACACACACACACACACACACACACACACACACACAGACACAAGAAGTAGCTGAAGTGCAGTAACCTCAGTGTTGAACGCAGCCTTTGTGTGTATTGTGTTGATTAGAAATATAACGATGCTCTGATCATTAACGAGGACGCTCGCACTAAAGACGCCCTGGACTTCATGGACGCGTTCATCAAGGACATCAGTAACGCTGCCCCCGACCAAACCGAGCGCCAACTCATCGCCCTCTACCACGGTGAGTTACTGCCCCGATGCCACCTGCGTCTGTGCCAGTCTGTACTTTTATGTTATGTGGTTATATGGTGTTTGATTGACCTGGTGTGTGTTCATGTCTATAATTCTGTAGATCAGCATGAACAGCTGCAGCGTTTGGCTGCTGAAGGAGAAGAAAACCCCAAACTGCAGGAGCTCAAGTTCATCCTGGATGAAGAATACTGCAACAATGAGCAGACCCGCACTGTGCTGTTCGTCAGGACCCGCGCCCTCGCTGATGTCAGTCACCAGTCTGTCTGCTCTCTGTCTCTCCCTGTCCACCAGTCTGGCTCTCTGTTTGTCCCTGTCCTCCAGTCTGGCTCTCTGTCTCTCCCTGTCCACCAGTCTGGCTCTCTGTCTGTCCCTGTCCACCAGTCTGGCTCTCTGTCTCTCCCTGTCCACCAGTCTGGCTCTCTGTCTTTCCCTGTCCACCAGTCTGGCTCTCTGTTTGTCCCTGTCCTCCAGTCTGGCTCTCTGTCTCTCCCTGTCCACCAGTCTGGCTCTCTGTTTGTCCCTGTCCTCCAGTCTGGCTCTCTGTCTCTCCCTGTCCACCAGTCTGGCTCTCTGTCTGTCCCTGTCCACCTGTCTGTCTGCTCTCTGTCTGTCC
>QNUK01000675.1:5000-30000 GCA_013621035.1 Clarias magur
CCAGAAGGAAACACAGACATGAGGGGGAACTGTGATGTAAAGCAACCAATCACCTCACCGTCAACAAACCTGAGTGAACAATGAGAGTGGGGAGGACAGCATCTAAACATAGCAGTTCACCAGAATACTCTACGTCCATGAGTCCCCCAGATCTGCTCCTTTACCTAAGGCTCCTCTATTTACAAACATGCTGCGCTAAATAAATAGGTTTTTAGTCTAGACTTAAACACTGAGACTGTGTCTGAGTCCCGAACATTAACAGGAAGACTATTCCATAACTTTGTAAGAAAAAGCTCCGCCCCCTGCTGTAGTTTTCATTATACGTGGTACTGACAGGCAGCCTGCATCCTTTTGGACATTCCGGACTAACTAAAGCTTGTTTATGCACCTAGTTATGCACTTACCAGACAGTAATAGTCCAACCTAGAGGTAATAAAAGCATGAACAAATTTTTCTGCATCATTTAGTGACAATATGATTCTTATCTTGGCAATATTTCTATGGTGAAAGAAAGCTATCCTGGTGATATTATCTACATGAGCTTCAAACGAAAGGCTGGAATCTATAATCACACCAAGGTCTTTTACTGTTGCACTTGATGGAACAGAAATTCCATTTAAAGTTACAGTGTGATCAGAAAGCTCACGTCTAGCTGCTTGTGGTCCTATGACTAGAACTTCTGTCTTATCAGGATTAAGCAGAAGTAAGTTAATTAACATCCAGTCTCTTATATCCTTTATGCATTGCTCAACTTTTGCTGGTTTTTCTCATCTGGTTTTGCTGACATGTATAACTGTGTGTCATCAGCATAACAGTGAAAACTAATACCATGCTCATGGGTTATGTTGCCCAGAGGAAGCAAGTAAAGAGAAATCAGCAGTGGGCCTAAAACCGAACCCTGTGGAACACCAAACTCCACTTGAGAACATTCAGAATAATCACCATTTAAATCTACAGTCAGATAGGATCTGAGCCAGGAGAGGGCCGTTCCCTTAATTACTACTACATTTTCTAATCTGTGAAGCAGAATACGATGATATGATATTCACACATACTTTGTGTGTTTATCTGTGTTGTGTGTGTATGTGTGTGTGTGTGTGTGTGTGTGTGTGTGTGCAGGTGGACCGGTTCCAGAAGGAGGACATTTTCCGCAGAGCCCATGCAAACTCTTGTGCAGAGAAACCTCGGACTGAGGGGAGTTACAACCTCCTGTGTGGAAAATGCAAGGAATTTGCTTGTTTAAGTGATGACATACGTGTGCTACAGGTACCTTACACCCTACACCCTACACCCTATGCCCTTTGCCCTACACACTAAAGATTAAATCCTACATTCTACATCCTATAAGTCTATACCATACACAATACACTAAAAACTAAATCCTGCTGCTAAGATGCAACTGAGTAAAGCATGTAACCTTCTCTGCTCCACACTAATCCCTACACACTCAAAATTTCTACACTCTACACCCTAATCCTTACATTCTGCACCCTAATCCCTACACTCTACACCCTAATCTCTAGAATCTACTCCCTAATCCCTGCATTCCACAACCTAATCCCTGCACAACACACCCTAAAGCCTACACTCTACACCCTAATCATTTCACTCTACACCCTAATCCCTGCACTCTACACCCTAATCCCTGCACTCTACACCCTAATCTCTAGAATCTACTCCCTAAGCCCTGCACTCTACACCCTAATCCCTGCACTCTACACCCTAATCTCTAGAATCTACTCCCTAAGCCCTGCACTCCACACATTAATCCCTGCAAACCACACCCTAAAGCCTACACTCTACACCCTAATCATTTCACTCTACACCCTAATCCCTACACTCTAAACTCAAATCCCTACAATGTACTCCCTAATCCCTACACTCTACACCCTAAAACCTACTCTTTACACTATAATCCTTTTACTCTACACCCTATTCCTTACATTATGCACTCTAATCCCAACACTCTACACTCTAATCCTTCCACTCTACAACCAAAGACCTACACTTTACACCCTAATCCCTACAATTTACTCCTACTCCCTGCACTCCACACCCTAAGACCTACACTATACATCCTAAAACCTACTGTTTACACCATAATCCTTTCACTCTACACCGTAATCCTTTCACTCTACACCATAATCCCTGCACCCTGCACCCTACACCCCAATTTCTGCACTCTACACCCTAATCCTAAAACTCTATACCACATTACCTACAATCTACACTCAAAATCTCTACACTCTGCATACTATCTGCTACACTCTATACTCTAAATCTATACACTGTAATCCCAGCAGTCTATTCCCTAATCCTTGCACTCTTCATTCTAAATCCTTACACTCTGCACCCTAATTCCTACACTCTATGTGCTAATTCATACACCTTATGCACTAAACCCCACACCCTCCACCCTAATCCCTTCAAACTCTACCTCCAAATCCTTCTACTCTAAGCTCTAAACCACACAATGTACCCCCTAATCACCACACCCTACACCCTGATCCATTAATCCATGCACTCTGCTCCATAATCATTACACTATACATTCTGGTCCCTTCACACTACACTCTAAACCTCACACTCTGTACTCTAATGACAACACTCTACACCAGAATACCTACACTCTACACTCAAAATCTCTACACTCTACACCCTATCCACTACACTATACTCTAAATCCATACTCTAAGGTGCTATAATCCCTGCAGTCTACACCCTAATTCCTGCACTCTAGTCTCTACACTCTATGTGCTAATTCTTACACTCTATGCTCTAGACCCCACACCATACACCCTAATCCTTACACACTACATCCCAATCCTTCTACTCTAAGCTCTAAAGCACAGACTGCTGTACCCCCTAATCACCACACCCAACATTCTGATCCATACATTCTACACATTACTCCAAGCATTCTGCACCATAATCATTACACTATACACCCTAATTCCTACACTCTATACTCTAAATCCATATACTTTACACTTTGATCCCTGCAGTCTACACCCTAATCCCTACACCCTAATCCCTACACACGAATCCATGCACTCTGCTCCTTAATCCATACACTATATCATCCAATCCCTACAGTTTAATCCCCACACTCTACACCCTAGACACTTCATCGTAAACTCTACACCACCTCGTTTTTGCACTTTACACCCTAATCTATCTATTTGTCTTCTATAACTCTTCAAGCAATTAGGAATATCTAACAGAGCACCAGAGCATTAGATACGTAAATAATAAACTTGTTTATTCATAATAAACTAAAGAATAAAAGTAAAACAAAGCAATGTGAAATGAAGATGTGCTGAGGCGTAAACTCTAAACGACTGACTAAACCCATGTTGCAGGAATCTCACCACATCGTGCTGGATCGCTCCATATTTAATCGCTGTGCCACTGAACCTCACGATAAAATCAAGACCTTCAACAACGTTACCAAGAGGGAGAAAATGTACTGTTCTAAGTGTAAACACGACTGGGGCATCATTGCCTCTTACATGAATATACAGGTACATTATGCTCTCACACACACACACACACACACACACACACAAACACACACACAGGCTTTCTCTCTGACGCCTAAGTTGTTTGTCTCCATCTCTCATCCGTTAAGAGAATAATAAACGTTTAGGATTTTATGCTGCACATATGACTACACATGCTCCTGACGGGCAGTAATGAGCCGTAGCGGCTTGACGCACTCCGATATCTGTGCTGAGTATCTTTATTAGCGACAGACGCCGCTAACTTCCTGATCGATTTAGGGTTAGATTGTAGCATGAGCCTCTTTTCTACAGACAATGTGAAGCCCCAGATCCAGAGGGAAGCACACAACCATCAGAAACGCTAACATGTTCCTCAGACATGTTGCTGCAGTACTGAAAATAATTACAGTTCCATGCTAACGACGCTGAAGCGTTAACCGCTGTAGCATTAACTGCTGTAGCATTTCCTGAACGCTAACATCTCTTAGAAATACAAGAAATCCTGAACTCAGAGCTGACTGAAGATTTGAGCTGATCTGACATTTTAATCCTGCGCTCTATGAAAACCCTTGAGTTTAAAATATATTCTCTATTCCTTTATAATTGTGCTACATTTGCACCAAGCTAGCTAATAACTGCAGTTGTAACGAAGCTAGAGTATGGTGTTGGGTACAAAGATCCCTACAGGGAATAGGGAAGGATGTGGAGCTATTGTACAATAAATTCTGGTTCCAAAGTCAATAGCGCTCAGGCTAAATTTATTAGCTCTCGTGTTTATACAGAGTTTATGAACAGAGTTAAACGTTTTGGTACCGTACACAAACTCTTCACAAAAGAAAAGTCCGGAGTTAGCAATTCCCACTGATGCAATACTAGTAACAGTTCTTTTATGTCTCGTCCTCTTTTATCCCTGGAGGACACTCCCACCGTAATCGAATGGGTGGCCGCAAGGTGAGAGGATGAGCCACCTTGTGGTTATGTCCGGTAGTACTTCGCAATCCCAATCCTGTCTACAAACATTACGTAATTTAACGCTAATGTACGGCACACATTAAACCTCATTAAATGGAATGAAAATGTCTGCTTTTTGTTCATTGACGTCCAGAGACTGAGAAAAAAGTAACTTGTGCATGCTTGTGTTTGCAGGATTTGCCGGTGTTAAAGATCAGCAGTTTTACTGTTCAGGACCGAGTCACTAAGAAACAGAACTGTTTTAGGAAATGGCGTGATGTCACATTCCGTATACCGGATTTTGACATAACGGAGATGGCGGTGGAGACGTCGGGGCCGAGAACGTAGAGACAAAAAGGAGATTATAAACATCTATAACTGCCAGTTTCTCTCACACATATACACACACACCTGTGTTGTTATCATGAGTTCTAAGACAGGTAGCATTAACTGGAGTTGTATTGATGGTGGGCGGGGCCAGTCTACTAGGCATATTAACATAGGCAAGGTGCTTGGGGATTATTTTAATATATTTGTGGTTTTTGTGTTAGAAAATAGTAATGTGTTAAATTTCCCAGGCCCTCCTCCTCTACATCCTCTTTCTATGACTCTCTCTTTCATTTTCTCTTTTTTGAATACTTCCTGGTTCGTCTTTAGACAAACACCTATACACCATCTTCCACTCTTGTGCTCTCCAGGATTTCATCAGGAGTGTGTTAGAGTTGTTTATGTTCTTTGTAGTAACACATGTACACAACATCAGCTGTTTGGCCAAACATACACTGTTTATACAAACAACTTTTGCTGTTAATAAACAAAACGTTCTGACACTTGGTGTGTGCGTGTGTGTGTGTGTGTGTGTGAGACAATGGCTCTCCTGACGTCAGTAAGCTCATCGAAGGACATCGGACAGATCGAGTGAACTTTATATAAAGGTACAATAAGTCCCCAACATACGGATAAGTTCCATCCTGAGAGCTCGTTCTAAAAGTCCAATTTGTTCGTAACATTGTCTAGGCCCCAGGAGAACACAACTGGCTATACACAGTATAAAACTAATGTTCCATGATCTTATCCCTGTTCTTTAGAATAGTGCCGATGGTTGAATGTTTCATGTTAAAAGAACAAGCGGTGTCCTTTTCATCTCGCTCCATCCTCTCAATTAATTTCACTTTAGTCTCCCTCGTTATTGCTCGCTGCTTTTTAGCAGTACCAGCTTCATCACCGCTGCTTTTACGCTCGCTTCCGGACATGCTGGGCTTCTACTGCACTCGCAGAGGAGACGCGCTGCAGGCACTTGACTATGTACAGACATGTGATCTACCTTCCGCAACTGAACATGTGCGAATGCATGTTCGTATCTTTGGACGTTTGTGACTTCGACTTACTGTATTCTTGTTTTAAAAATCACGCACAACCTGAACATCCTGACTGTGCAAACAAAGGAGGTGAGTTGGCTTTTCTTATTTCTCCAAATAATTTTAGTTATACTTTAATAGCCGCAGAATGAAGGCGACGATTTACTAAAGTAATACAGTACCTGCCTTGACTAGATCCACTATGAAATCTCAAATCTTGAGTGTATTTTTGAAGGTTCTTCTACAAAATCAGTCCTCACACAAGATATCGTAGCCCAGAAGAACCCACGGTGTCATAAACACTTTAAATGTTGCGGAAGGTTCCTTATTAACTCCAAGCTTTATCCTTCACTTTAAGTCCCTAAGTGACATCTAATGAACATCCTGCTGCAGTCATGTGACAATCTGTGCACTTGTGGACTAGTGACATAATTTCCAAAATGGGAGTGTGTCAGAACAATTCTACTGATTTAATGACATCTCATATTTTATATTTAACCTGTTCTGGCTGCATTTCCTGATATAAAACCGGAACTCTGGAAAAGTTAGGACGTTTTTTTAAATATGAATGAAATGAAAACTAAAAACATTCTTCAACATGAAATTGCAAAGGCTTTGCAAATCTTATCATTTACAGTGCATAACATCATCAAAACATTTGGGGGGATCTGGAGGGTGAGGGACAAGGCCGATGACCCTTGTTGGACGGCTGTGGTTTTCGGGTCCTCAGACGACTCTGCATGACTCATCGGCATGATTGTGTCATTGACATTAAATGGGCCCAGGAATACTTGCAGAAACCACTGTCAGTAAACACAATCCGCCGTGCCAGTTGCAGATGCTAACTAAAGCTCTATCATGCAATAAGGAAGCCGTATGTGAACATGGGCCAGAAGCGCCATCGTGTCCTGTGGGCTCATTTAAAATGGACCGTTTCAAAATGGAATAGTGTTCTTTGGTCAGAGGAGTCCAAATCTGACATTCCTGTTGGAAATCACGGACGCCGTTTCCTCCAGGCTAAAGAGGAGGGAGACCTTCCAGCGTGTTATCAGCATTCAGTTTAAAAGCATCTCTGGTGGTATTGAGGGCAGAAGTGCATATGGTATGGGCTTGTGTGTCACTATGAATACTGAAAGGCATATACTGTACAATGCAAAACAACGTACTACACACATAACAGGATGGCATTTTAGTAGACGAGTCCGGGTGCTGAATTGGCCTGCGGTCCAGATCTTTCACCTATAGAGAACACAACTCTCTTCGGCAGCTGGAAACCCATATGAGACAAGAATGGGACTAAATTCCAAAAACAAAACTCCAGAAACCTCAATGCAAAGAAGAGGAGATGCTACGCCATGCTAAACTCCGGTACTCCGGTAAACCAGGTACTTGGGTTTCCTCCCGCATTCCAAAGCCTATAGTGTGTGAATGAGTGTGTGTGTGTGTGTGTGTGTGCCCTGTGATGGATTGGCACCCTGTCCAGGGTGTACCATGCATTGTGCCCTAAGGGCTCCCCGTGACCCTGAATTCAGGATGGATTGATGTAGATGAGTGAGAACAGCCTGGTGCTAATTGAGGCAGTGGCGGCTCAAACGGTTAATGCTGTAGGTTACTGGGTTACTGATCGGAAGGTCGGGGG
The DNA here is from genome assembly GCA_013621035.1 of Clarias magur. Taxonomy (NCBI): domain Eukaryota; kingdom Metazoa; phylum Chordata; class Actinopteri; order Siluriformes; family Clariidae; genus Clarias; species Clarias magur. The sequence continues at coordinate 12,452 of QNUK01000675.1, forward strand.
GTTTGAGCCCAGCACTGACAAGTTGCCACTGTTGAGCCCTTGAGCAAGGCACTTAACCCGATCCTCTCCAGGGGGCGCTGTGCCTGCACTCTGACCACAGTTTTATAAATGGAATCAAACATTTCACTGTGCTGTAAGGTGTCTAGTCTTTATTCTTTTATTTATTTTAAAAAGGGCCATTAGCCTAATGCTAACAAGCGCAGCGACAAACCCGGGGAAGTGTTTTAATTACATCATAGCATATAGGCATAGTATTATAATATTATTATAATAATGTTAGTGAGCTGGTAAAGCAATGCTCACACACCACAAGTCACCTCATCTAACACTAACACACACTCTCCTTTGTTTCCAACTTTCCACACACACACACACACCCCGGACTCGAACCTGCTCATATTCTCTCTTTTTTTTCCTCTTCATCATGTGTTAATGTTCTACTGCAGATCCGAACAAAAGCCTTGAAACATCGAAAACATTCTCACGTTCACACAAGAACCGTCTCACTGCATCGACAACACCGCACTCTCGCCTGCTGCACTCCTCCTCCTCCTCCTCCTTTTTATTATCATTATCATAATAAATAAAGTATAAAATACTGTAGATGATTAAGTAACGGAAAAGACGCAAGAAATATAACGATTTAAACATTCTGTATATCAAATCTCTCGCTTTCATTAACCCTTTCTCCTTCATTTCTCCTTTTTCTCCCCATCAGTCCTTCTTGATTTCCGTCACTTCTCCTCTTTATTTCTCTCTTCTCTCTCAGTCCCGTGTTTATTTCTCTCCCTGAAGCACTTCTTTCCTCTCTCTCTCCCTCCCTCTCCTTTCCATATCATTTTCTTTTTTTTGTGTGTGTCATTTTTTGTCGTTTCTTCATCCTTTATCTTTATTTTCTTTCTCCTCTCTCCCTCGTACACACACACACACACACACACACACAGTCCTTACACCACTTGTTTCATTCCCCTTATTCCTGCCTCCCATTAAAACAAATCCCTTCTATTTTCTCTTTGTCCTTCAATTCCCCCGTCTCTTTTAGTCTTTATTTCTCTCTCTCTGTCTCTCTCTCTCTCTCTGTGTGTGTCTCTGTCTCTCTCTCTCTCTCATTCTATTCCGAGCGTTTACTCGATTTTCTCTCCCATTATCCTACTGTATCTTCCCCTCTTCTCTATTCAGTCTTCATTCTCCTTCTCTCAGTCTCTTGCTTGTTTTGCTCTTCACCCTTCTCCCATCTCTCTCTCTCTCTTCATCCCCAATCTTTATTTTCTCTTTTTCTCTGACTTTTTCTATTTTTATAAAAAAAAATTTTTAATTCTGTCTATTTCTATTTCTCTCTCTCTGTGTCTCATTAGTCTTTACTTCTCCTCCTCCATTTCTCTCTCCCCTCCCTCATCCCCTCACCCCCTTTTTTGAGTGAAGGCATCCTGAAGCCCCGCCCACATTCTAGAACACAGGCAGCGCATGTCATTGTAATTCATGTTGCCTAGCAACGTGGGGGTCGTCATAGAAGCGCAACAATAAGAGGATGACATGTACAGTGATGCGGCATGAAGCCCGAGCTCTCCGCCATCTTCTCCTCCTGCTCTGCTCGTTCTTCCTTGTGTGTGTTTGTGTGTGTGTGTGTGTGTGCGTGTGTGTGTTATTGAAGCTGTTCACACTCACACACACTCCGCACAATAATCACGCCATATTATATTTCACACTCACTCTGAGACGGCCCTGTCTCCGCATGCGCACACACACACACACACACACACACACACACACACACACACACACACACACACACCACTCTATACTGCAGGCTTATCAAATCAAAATGGATTCCAGGAGATGGAGATGAAATCCATCTGTCGGCCTGAGAGAGAGAATAAAACACACAAGCCGCCATTCTGTCGCATGTGAACAACAGAGCTGCAGATAGACAGAGAGTGTGAGACAGTGAGACAGATTGTGTGAGACAGTGATACAGAGAGTGTGAGACAGTGTGTGTGAGACAGTGATACAGAGAGTGTGAGACAGTGAGACAGTGTGTGTGAGACAGTGAGACAGAGAGCGTGAGACAGAGAGACAGATAGTGTGAGACAGTGAGACAGAGAGCGTGAGACAGTGAGACAGTGAGTGAGACAGCTAATTAACAAGGGGTTCGGTTTATCCTAACAGTCTTTTATTAATCAAGACAGTAAGGCATCACAACAGCAATGTACAAAGTCATTAAAGTCTTCAGGTCAAATCAAAACACATTAGTTAATTGTTTTTTTTTTCTACCCATGCAACAGTGAAGTGTGTGACATGTCAAGAGTCTGGAATGCTCTCTGGGGGCGTGGCCTACACCCACCTCCAATCAGACACCTCTAATCTTCATCTCCAATCTGTCCCAAAATGTCTAATAACGAGGACGAGTCCAGTGGAGCCTGACAGCTATGACAGCCAATCAGAGCGCTCCTCTCTGCTCCACTTCCTGTCTTCCAGATCCACTTCCTCTCTCTCTCTCTCTCTCTCTCTGCCATACAGAGCTGAAGGTCCAGGTAAAGTTGGAAGTGTTAAAGTGTTAAAGATGAAGCACAGTGTCTGCACTGCTGTAGTCCGGTGTGTGTGTGTGTGTGTGTGTGTGTGTGTGTGTGTGTGTGTGTGTGTGTGTGTGTGCGCGTGTATGTGTGTGTGTTTGTGTACAGTCTGTGTTCTGGGATTTCCTTCTCTCAGAAGAACCAGCGGAACGTGTCTGCTGCTCCCACGGATGAGGCTCTCTGTGGACACACACACGGACACAAACACACACACACACACACACACACACACACACAGGACATTAGACACACCAGTGGAGCGCAAACAATCCTGACATTGCTGTTATCTGTTGTGTTTTGTTACTGCCTTCACTAATGACACCACCAACACTACCTTCAGATTTATGTCTTGAGAAACAGAGAGAGACACACAGAGTGTACCCTCACAAAACCCAGCAGAACCTCCACAGATGATCAGAACCTTCACAATGTAACAGAATGTTACCTTAAAGAACGTCCAAAACCCTCAGACAGATTGTTAGTTTGGCTTTGCTTCTGTTGATACACCAGCTACTGTACATCAAGCTGCAGTGACACTGGCAAGCCACAGGAGTAGCACTGCTAGTGTAGAGTGTAGAGTGTAGGGTGTAGTGTGTAGGGTGTATAGTTAGTGTGTAGGATGTGGGATGTAGGGTGTAGAGTCAGTGTGTAGGGTGTATGGTTAGAGTTAGTGTCGGGTGTAGGATGTGGTGTGTATGATACATGGTGTAGAGTGTAGGGTTTAAGGTGTAAGGTGTTGAGTGTAGAGTGTAGTATATAGGGTGTATGGTTAGGGTTAGGGTGTAGGGTGTAAGGCGTATGGTTAGGGTGTCGGGTGTAGCATGTGGTGCGTATGGTGTAGAGTGTAGTATGTAGGGTGTATGGTTAGTGTTAGGGTGTAGGATGTAGGATGTGGTGTGTATGATACATGGTGTAGAGTGTAAGGTTTAAGGTCTAAGGTGTTGGGTTAGTGTGTAGCGTGAATGATGATACTTTCTGCTGTTGTTTGTTTGTGTCCCCCACACCAAAATACCCTCCTCACCATAAACATACCCCTCCCCGACACCAACATACCCATTCAGCAACAATACCCCTTCCCACCAACAGATTACCCAGCCAACTACAAAATACAGGGAGGTATCAAAAGGTTCTCAGGGTTGTTAAGTTAAGTTAAGTTAGTCTTTATTGGTCACACATACATTACTGCACAGTGAAATTCTTTATTCTTCACATATCCCAGCTTCTTGTATAGGCCAGGGTCAGCCATTTTTACGGCGCCCCTGGAGCAGACAGGGTTAAGGGCCTTGCTCAAGGGCCCAACAGCAGCAACCTGGCGGAGCTGCGGCTCAAACCACCGATCTTCCAATTCGTAACTCAGAGCCTTAACACACTGAGCCACCACTGCCCTAACTGTACCCATATGGGTTGTACCCACAGGAAAGATTCTCAACATGGCACACTGACAGAGTTCTTGGCTGACTTCAACGCAATGTTTCTTCCACCGTTGGGTCAACAGCTTGAGGACAAACTTGGCAGCAATAAGGCACATGTTCAAGTCACACGTGAGAATTGCCTGGACTGTTCCGTATGACACACCGACAATGGCAGCAATATTGTTCTCTGATGATCATCATACACAAGTTGCCAAATAGTTTTGACATTTTTTGGGGTTGAGCTCATTGAAGGTCTTCCTGATCTCTTATCGTCTTTTTTATTTTATTTTTATGGATTTTTCCCCGATTTTCTCCCCAATTTAGTCGTGTCCAATTCCTCACTAGGGGGCTCCCACATTAAGGCTACCACTCAGCCGGTAGGGCCGAACCACGTGACCGCATCTTTTCGAACTGCTCACTCGCGCACCCTTGGGGACGGCGTAACACAATCGGAGGACAGCGCTATCCGCTCCCTCCGCTGCGCAAGCTCACAGACGCCCCTGACTGGCTGTAGAGCCGTGATTAGCCGTGACTATGTACCTCTCATCCCTCCCCTCTGAGAGAGCTCGACCTATCAGCTCTCTCTAGACCTCCGGCTGCGAGAGGTTACAGTACCACCCGGGATTCGAACTAGCGATCTCCGGATGATAGGGCGAGCGCTTTAACCACTGTGCCACTCGGAGGCCCCTCTTGTCGTCTTTCAATGATCTTCTGCTCTTACTACTCAAAACAAACGACTCATTGCAGCATCACCGTAAACTTGCAGAATCACATAAAAAATTGGCAGATTTGCCCAGTTTCACTGTTCTAACTTGCTGTCCATTCTGGAATAGCAAATATAGTAATAGCACCAGTTGCACAGCTCCCTATGTACACAGGATGATGTCTTTTGGCACACTGACTTATGAGGGTTGGTGTTCCCTGTGACCCTGCATGCAGCCTTGTGCTGCCATCTGTTGGCATGTTAGGAAAATAAGACCACAAAAATACCCACGCCGACATCAAAATACATCCGTGACATCAAAATACTCCATCTGAAGATCCAAATACACCTTCCCACACCAAAATACCAATCTTATATCAAAATATATACAGAGAAGATCCCTTTACTCCACAGCAAAATAACTATCCCAACCTAAAAACCCTGCCAATGCAAAACAACCACCCAATATCAAAATAGCCCTCCGACAGTCCAAAATGCTCACTCTAAGTCTGGGAAGATCCTCACTTTAACTACACATACATGCAAACATGATGGCTGCTTCGTGTATACTACATGTGTTTGGTGAGGAGCTTGTGCACATCCTTGTGCAAATTAACATTTTGTGCCCACAAGATGCAATATGCAGTGGAGTCAGCAGGCACGGTAAAAATGAATTAAAATGAAAGTTGTGCGACCAAGTCAACAATTGTCCCCACCTGGACGAAGAATCTTAACCCCCACCTATATGATGTATCTTTATCCCCATCTGGGTGATGTAATTTGATCGTTGCCCATCACAAATATGCAAGAGATCCGCTTTACTGCTGTTGTTTAGGTCATGCAAAACTGGATCATCATTATGTAAGTGGGAGTGGTGGCTCAGGCGGCTAAGGCTCTAGGTTGATGTTTTGGGAATCTGAGGATCTGGGTTTGATCCCCACCGTCAGTGGTTGTCACACCCCATGAGACCCAGCCGCTGGATGCAGTGCCGGTTCCAAGCCCATTTAGAAAAATGGGAGGGATGCGTCAGGATGGGCATCCAACATAAAAACCTGTGCCAAGTTGTGTGCAATTCAGATGGTCTGCTGTGACAACCCCTTGATCAGAGGAGCTGAAAGAAAGTTTTACATCTCAGATGTAACATCAAAATATCCTTTCTCCACACAAACTATCCACCACAACATAAAAATACTCCTCTACCACACAAAAATATCCAGGCCAATATCAAAATACCCCTGCGCCAGACAAAATATCCACAACATTAAAATCCACCCCCCAAAATATTCACTAAGACATGGAAGTACCCCATCTACGTCATAATACCCCTACCCTACTCCCTACAAAAAATATCCATCCCAACATCGAAAGGCTCCATCACACCAAAATGCCAATCTATTCCATAACAGCCCTGCCCAACACCAAAATACTATGGCCTCACACAGAAAATACCCACCAATGCAACAGAATATGCACCCCTGCATCAAAATACCCCTTCCCCATACAAATCTTCTCCACTACACCCAAATACCCTTTCTTTTATATAAAAATACCCCTTCCCTCCATGAAAGTCCCCCTCCCTCAACACCTAAATACCCAAAATACCCCAGACACACACAGCAGTGAGTCGAAGATCTTTGGTCCTGTGTGTGTGAAAGGGTCCCTGGCTCTCTGATTGAACATTACAGCCAGCTTACAGCATATTGCCTCATCACAGCACACACACACACACACACACACACACACACACACACACCCTCCCTGTATGTGTGAGACAGACGCGGGGAAAGGCAGGCACTAGCGTGTGCGAGGTGAGTGGAAGTGTGTGCCGGCAGCGTTCCAGCTCTAAAGGCCTTCAGGGAAAACGTCCTAGTCATCCACTTGTGCCCTCTACAAACGTGCACACACACACACACACACGCACACGCACACACACACATACACACTGTGAATGTCTGGTGGTTAATTAGCGCAGCGTGTGCCAGGCCCGGGCTGCGTTCCAAACCCACAGCATCGCCGCAAGCAATTATAAGACAGCGTGAAGGAGCGATATGTGTGTGTGTGTGTGTGTGTGTGTGTGTGTGTGTGTGTGTGTGTGTGTGGAAGTGTAACAGAGGAGATTTCACGTCTATCGAGGTTCTTTCTAAAAAAAATAGAAACTTTCAATCAAGTAACACCAAGGGTTCTTCGTTCTAGGGGATCTCGAGCAGGGCTTTTCTTTAGGCGTGTGCATAGAGGGCAGTTTTATTGGGGTATATTTGGCAGCAGCATCACACACGTTCTTCACATGTGTGCAATCCCATAATCTGATCCGTGTCCAGGTCGGCAAGTAAACTGATTTTTATACATGCAGCATAGAAAAGCTTCCTGAAACCACCACCCCACTCTCTCACTCACTCATCGTCTATACCGCTTCATCCTGTATTCAGGGTGGCGGGGGGTCTGGAGCCCATCCCAGGAGACTCTGGGCACGAGGCGGGTACACCCTTGAACAGGGTGCCAATCCATCACAGGGCACACACACACTCGCATGCTCATTCACACACTTTGAGCAATTTGAGAGCGCCAATTAGCCTAATCTGCATGTCTTTGGACTGTTGGAGGAAACCGGAGTACCTGGAGGAAACTCACAAGCACGGGGAGATCATGCAAACTCCATGCACACAGAGCTAAGGTGGAGATCGAACCCGGACCCTGGAGGTCATTTATGCATATGGGTTTTTATAGATCTGTGTGTGTGTGTGTGTGTGTGTGTGAGACTACCTCCACTGTGCTCCCTGGTTTTTTCTTCAGCTCTTCACACTTCCTGAACTTGCAGATCTGATGCCCGGTCTTCCTGTTCCGGCAAGAACTGCACACGCCGCAGTTGATGAGCCGCCTGCAGGGGGCGCACACACCGCACCGCTTCCTCTTTCTCTTGGCTGCTCCGCCGCTGCAGCTGCTGTTACTGCTGACGCTAGCGTTAGTGCTAGCATTTGACCCGGAGCAGGACGCGGAGTTGCTGTGCTGGCAGTCGGCAGCGATCTGAAAAGCGCTGTCCGTCATCGTCGCCACTGATGAGCCCGCCCCTGAGTGCAGGGTGGTCATGACAATAACCCCAGGGGGTAGAGCAAAACCTCCAAATGTAGCCCCACCCCTTTCAGCCTCACCGCCTCCACCTCCTCCGCCACTCCCGCTGGTCTGTTGTGGCACCTTGAGGCGATTCATGCACTCGGCTCCGCCCACTTGACTGAGCGGAGACAGGAAGTTGTCAGCAGACATCTTGGCGGGCATGTGAACATTAAGTGGCTCCGCCCGAGGCATGGCCGTCCGGTGTGCATGAGCATGTGCGTGAGCCCCGTTGACGTTTACATTGACGTTGACGTTGACTGCAGGTGGCTTACGGCCCCAAAGCATTCCGTTGTCGCACGACCAGGGCGTCATCGGCGAAGGAAAAATGGGCGTTGCCAAACGAGCGATTTTTGCCGCCTGAGGAAACGGAGCGGCACCGTTTTTGTAAAAATTAGCGAAGGAGCGGTAGCGTTCCATCTGTGCGCTGTAGTCCAGCACGGGGTTCATGCATGAGTCCATCTGCAGGGAAAAGTCCCGTCCTGTGGTGGGTGTGTAGCTGTGGGCGTGGCCGTGGGTGTGTGGTGTCTCCATGCACACACTGCTGCTCATGTTCGCCATGGGAAACGGAACACATATACACACACAAACGCACACACACACACACCTACACACTTAAACTAGCAAAACAACCATCGGTGAAGGTGTTTCTGCAAAGAGAGAGAGAGAGAGAGAGAGAGAGAATTACTGTTTTGGTTAGAATATTTCCACAAATAAATAAATAAGTGATGACAGGTTGAATTTCTATACACTTTATAATAATTATAGTAAACATGAATAAGTAATAATAATAACAATAGTTAGATTGTAGACTAACAGATTTCTAGCATTCCTGATTCATGTTTCATAAATTACTAACCCCCTGCAGCGCGCAGCTCACAGTGTGTGTGTACGGGCCACTTCCTGTATCTGGGGTTAATCAGACTGAGCTAGATCATGTGCACTTTGTCCATCAGGCGAGTGTTTCGAATGCACATTATTATAAGACGTTTAATGAAAATCCACTTGGTCTGTACGACGTCTCTGTCCCAAGTGTGTGTGGACGATGGTGTAAAGAGACTTGCTAGCGCGCATCTCGACCGAGCGGCTCAGGAGGTATTACTGTCGCTGAGCACCTGCTTTAGATTAATGAATTGAACGAAAGCGATTCCAAAATTATTATTAATAGTAGCAAAAGTAATGGCACCCCATCGCTTGGGGTCTTTGGGTGCTGATGCGTCGCAGTGGCTGAGCTGCGTTACTGGAATATTGAGGACGATGTGCTGTTTCACTGTTTACTCAATACTTTTGTTGTTTATGGTGATTTGTGGGTGTGGCTAAATGCAAACCAGCCGTCCTGGGCACTCGCTTGGGTGGCGTTTCATCAACGTACTTGAAAAACTTGTGCTACTGAAAAATTTGCAAATCTGACACGAATGTTGAGTTTGGTCCGACCAATAAAGATGAGTAAAAGACTGGATATGACCCGGGTGGACAGTACCGGCTACACGTATACACAGCGAGAAGAACGGACAAGTGAAAGATATGAGAGTGTGGCTGGATAATTGAACAGGAAGTCATGGGTGTGAGTGATGTGGCCTCTCACACACACACACACACACACACACACACACACACACACTGTCCTGACACACTTATGCCACTGATATCATGATGATATAAACATGATGGCTGTATTAATTACATCATGAAGTCATTACAACTTCCTGTCTAATTCACATTGTCTACAGGAGAGCAGGCCTCGGAAACCAGAGAGAGAGAGAGAGAGAATGAAAGAGAAATAGAGAGAGAAATAGAAAGAGAGAGAGAGAGAGAAGCAGAGAGATATAGAGAGAATGAAAGAGAAATAGAGAGAGAAATAGAAAGAGAGAGAGAGAGAGAGAGAGAGAGAAGCAGAGAGATATAGAGAGAATGAAAGAGAAATAGAGAGAGAAATAGAAAGAGAGAGAGAGAGAGAGAGAAGCAGAGAGATATAGAGAGAATGAAAGAGAAATAGAGAGAGAAATAGAAAGAGAGAGAGAGAGAGAGAGAGAAGCAGAGAGATATAGAGAGAATGAAAGAGAAATAGAGAGAGAAATAGAAAGAGAGAGAGAGAGAGAGAAGCAGAGAGATATAGAGAGAATGAAAGAGAAATAGAGAGAGAAAGAGAAAGAGAGAGAGAGAGAGAGAGAAGCAGAGAGATATAGAGAGAATGAAAGAGAAATAGAGAGAGAAAGAGATAGGAAGAAAAAGACAGAGAGAGAAAAAAGAGATAGAGAGAGAGAGAGAGAGAGAGAGACAGAATCTTGAGAGACAGAGGGAGAGACAGAGGGAGAGAGAGAGGGAGAGTAATAACAGTCGCGGCCAAATCTCCCCCTCCTCCTCGCGCTGCCCTGCTCCCGTCGCCTCGAGCATCAATTACGGTAATTACTCTCCGCCTGCTGCGGCACGGGGGGGTGGGGGGGGGACACGCGCGCGGATCAGAGGTCATTAACGGGGAGCGCCGGGGAGGGCGCGAGGCCGGACACCGCTAACACGCGCGCAATTAAAGGCGACGGATTAATTCACCGAGAGAGAGAGAGAGAGAGAGAGAGAGAGAGAAAACAGCGGGAGGAAAAAGGAGGAGGAGGAGTAGAGGAGGGAGGGGGGGGGGTGAGGGAAAATGGACGAGCTGCTTCACCTACCGGACTCCCGACGCCTCGCGATCAAAGCCTCTTTAACGCAGAGCATCGGTGCGCTCCGGCCGCGGGAAAACTCACACACACGCTCTCTCACACACACACACACACACACACACTCAAAGGCGCAAACACACACACACACACACACAGACAAATTAAACGCACAAAATAACAACAACACACAATGAGCGGATGTGAGGTTTTTTTAGCGCGCGCTCATCAGTGGCGGCGGCGGCGGCGCTAAAAACCCACCGAGAGCCTCCTAACGGGGATCATAAATAATATTGACGCTGCCAACGACACGACGCACCGTCCTCCGGGGGGCGGGCACGGGTGACGGAAGGGTAGACGGCTCCTCCCGGTGTGTGTGTGTGCGTGTGTGCGTGTGTATGTGTGTGTGTGTGTATGTGTGTGTGTGTGAGGTGAGGAAGCGCCGATGCGGACACCTACAGCTGATCATTGGCTGTAAATCACGCCGGAGGCACGCGGGGAGGCGCGAGGTGACAAACGCCCGGGGCGGGGGGGCGCGGGAGGGGGGGATGTCGGGGGGGGGTGTCGCGGGGGTGTTCAGGAAACCGTGAAGAGGAAAAAAAAGAGCTCGCCTTCCAATCTCATCCTCCCGGCGCGCTCTCTCCTCTCTCTCTCTCTCTCTCTCTCTCGGAAACACGGACAGATTAATCAGGGCTCGGAGGCGCGCGGAGCTCGGGGAGGGGTTTTATTTTGGGATTTTGTGGTTCATTACGGCCCTTTTAGCGCCTCGTTACCGTAATTAGCCACGGGGCACCGGGAGGCTAATTAAGGGAAAAGCGGTGCAGAGGCGTTTACCCACTGGGGATTCGGTGTGTGTGTGTGTGTGTGTGTGTGTCTGAGAGAGAGAGAGAGAATGAGCGAGCTTGTTAGAGAGATATTTCCACATATACATTCTACTTACAATATAATAATAATAATAACAAGAATAAGAAGAGGAAGAATCATCATCATCGTCGTCATCATCATTTCCCATACCAAGCCGACATTTACAAAGTACTGAGATTTATATATACATATGAGACGACGATGATGATGATGATGATGATTCTTCCTCTTCTTATTCTTGTTATTACTATTATTTTATTATTATTATATTGTACATACTTTATATATATATATATATATATATATATATATATATATATATATATATATAAACTAGGTATATATAAACAGTAAACATAATGAGCTCAGTCCTAACAAAAGAAAACGCGTGGTGTCAGGTCCAGGTCCATGTAGACATTTACGATACATTTCATTTACAAATCCAATATCATTGTTCCATCTTTTACAGGATCCAATACCATTTTGTTTTGGTTTTTGTTGTGTGTGTGTGTGTGTGTGTGTGTGTGTGTGTTTGGACATTCGGCTGCACACACACGTATACACACGCACACAAACACAGTACGAGTTAAATGTTTGTACACAGGTTTTGATTTATTTTCTACATTTTAGAACAACACTGGACTTTTTGTTTTCAAAATGATGAAATGACACATATGGCATTAGGTAATTATGTAACAACAAAACAACAACAATAACAGTCAGTTGTTATTTTAAGACATGAATGTCAGTTGTTCTGGATCAGTTTCTCACAGGAACAGTATTGTGTGTCGAGTGTGTTTGTAAACCCCATCGAGCTCCAGGATGAAACTGTCTCTCATGAAGACCAAAACTTACTGCTGCAGAGGAGACGTTCATTTAGAGTCACCAGCCTCAGAAATCACCAATTAACCTCAAGCAGCACCTCAGATTAGAGGCGTTATGAAGCTTCACAGAGCAGAAGGAGCAGATATACATCTCAATATCAACTGTTCAGAGGAGATTATTGTGTAATATGAAATAAAAATAAGAAAAGACCTTAGTGTGTGAGCGTATCTCTCTCTCTATCTATCTATCTATCTCTCTCTCTCTCTCTCTCTATCTATATATATATATATATTGGAAGTTGTAAATCTGTAAAAATTTGTAGCTTGTAAATTCCTCCCAATTTAAAATTTTCTTACTGCAATTTTTCTTTTATTGCAGTTAAATCTTTCTATCTTCTCTTTTCATTTTTAGGTCATGAACAGTCATATAATCATTTCAGTACATATGGTTGTATACATGACTAATAAAAGTTAAATTCGAATTTTACACACACACACACACACAATAGAAAATTATCAATAAAATCAGGAGCTATATTTCCAGTTTAATCATGGACATGGCAATAAATTTAGAAAATGGTGTTATAACAAAGTGATTACCTATACATGCATGACAGCGTGTGGCATGGAGTTTTGCTTACATGTGCTGTTCCTTGAGCACATATTCTGGAGACAACTGAGACAGGAAGTGCACTGGTTGGTGGGCATGCTAGCTGACTAGCTGCAACTTTTTGGATGATAATTTAGCCAGTTCTTACTACCTTCTCTTAGTATTGTCTTAATATTTCTGAATAGAAAGCAGCACTTGCTAATACACTTGATGAGTCAGACTATTCAGTATGCTAGTGTGGGAAGTGTTTTGATGTAGCCAGGAGACCAGCCTGGGCAGTGCTGACCCGTTGCCATGGCACCTGCAGGGGCTGTGAGGTGATTGGCATTATTCTTGATGTTTTGTAGAACATGTCAAGAGCAACCCTGTCATACTCTTAACTACAGCCATAGGTGAGAGGTGACATGGTCACCACGGTCAGAAATGAGATGAGCTCATTTCTGTGTTTAGGTACAGCTAGCTGTCATATTTCATTCAAACCGTGCCTGAGAACACCGCACTCTGCTCCCAATCACCTTTTCAAGCAGACTCGAGTACGGAGTACTGTGCCAAGCCATAGTAAAGAGCGTTCACACTAACAGTGTTTTTACGTTACGTTCTGAGAACACTTGACCCCAAAGTCTGGTTCATTTTGATCAGTGAGAACACAACCTTTCCCCATGTGGGAACTGTCAGGGTCATCTGAAAGAGGTGGTCTCGGGCAGAGTACGCCATACCCAGACACGGAGATATCTGTGCAACTGATACAGTTGGAAGCCATGTGAGTGCGTCGCTACTGACATTATTTTCCGTGCCTGAAACTGTAGTTTAAAAGCACCTTTATCTTTACTTCATCAGCATGGTTGTCCGTACAACTTCATCCAGTAGGAGGCACCTTCATGGTAGCCAGGGCCAGAAACACTGCGAATGAGCTGCACTTCCAGGATCCTCATTAAAATAGTTCACCTTTGGAGGCCAAGTTGCAACCTTTAAAAAACACCTAAAAATCCCTTAACATCAAATTTCAACCAACCTCTTATATACCATGTGACCACAGAATAATAATAAAAAAAAATTCGAATAAACTCTGTTTGCGTCTGTGTTTTGACTTTTCTTTCATTCATTCATTCATTTACAGTGGAATCTCGGTTCATGGATGTAATTCGTTCCATTCGAGTGTTTGGAAAGTTCCCGATTTGGTCATACACTGATTCAGTTTTCTCCATAGAGTAAATACTATGTAAAAAGTATTAATCCGTTCCAGATCACTATGAACTACATTTAACTTTTGATATTTTTTGTTTATATCACAAAATATAAAACAAATTATGAAAAGTCTTCATTATACAAAAGTAATACAGCACTAAATCTAAAGAGAAATTTACAGGACAGAGCGTACACTTTATTTTTACATGTACATGTACTGTTAATGCACCTTTCTTAGGGTGACATGCTGACGTAAAGGAATGGATGAGAGGAAAATGGGTGGGGAGGAGGTTAGTGTTGGTGAGGAGGACGTGTGTGTTTGGAACGAGAGTCCTCTTTCATAATAACACTGGGTCATTCTCCTTAAGGGGATTTCTCTCCATTTTGTTTCTCGACCCTTGGTTCATATACGTCAAAGCCATTTTCACAAAAAAAATCTACCAAAAGAGTTTATTTTATTTATTTATTTATTTGTGTATTTTTGTGCAGCACACTGTTTGGCACAGTTTTGGTTAGTTGATACTTTTCATCAGACTTGGATGTCATATATGCAATCCGGGTCGTGTTCCGAGGAGGATTTTGTCAAGACAAATTTTAGGCAAATTTGTTTGATCGTGAATCGATTTGTTTGTACTGAGATTCCACTGTATTTCCCTTTCTACTTATCCTGTGTAGCTGTATGGGGGGTCTGGAGACAAGTTGGATGGGGTGCTAAGTGCACACACACACACACACACACACACACACACACACACACACACACACACAAACAATTGCATTAATGGATTTTAGAAACACCAAACAGCTGACACCAGTTGTTTTGGTCTGTGGGAGGAAACCAGAGAATCCGGGGGAAACCCTGAATGCCACTAAGTTAACATCCCCTCATTTCCCCATTTTAGTAAATAATTATTTTTAAATATATATATATATATATATATATATATATATATATATATATATATATATATATATATAAAAAAAGACATGATCTAATACCCACCATTGTGTAGTTATGTCATTACCTAAACTTATTGCGTACACTGGTTTAGTGCCAGTTAGCTATTAGCTGCCATGTTTTTCCCCCTAGATATTTTAAGACATATCTACTGTCAATAACACAAATCAGTGTGTGACCTGAGGCACAAACATTAACATTACTTTTACCTCAGAGAAGAATTCAGAGCTGTACCTTTGTACTTTAGTTAAGAATCAGGACTATGAGATTTATGTGCTCAAGCGCCATCTGCTGGTTCAAATGTGCACTTGTAAAGTAACTAAACAGCAAACGTTTGTCTGCAGCCCAAACGAGTAAAAACACAATATTCATAAAGAGCCGCGTATGATGAAAAATGTAAATTAAATTAAAACAAAATTATATATATACACACACATATGCATCACCTCAGCTCAGCTGGAGGGCCCTGTGACTCTGACGTCACCTCTAAACCCAGGTGTGCCTGTAGATATTAATAATACATATAGATCCCACACATAACTGTTCATCACATCACTTTTACTCAACATTTAGATTTCACTGCTGGTGCAGATTAAACTTCAGATAGAGATCTAAGTACTGCAGAAGATTCAATAAAAAATTCGGTCCAGACAGTTTTGTGTGATGTTGGGACAAAAGCTGGCTGGACAGACAGACAGACATACGGACATACGGACATACAGACAGACAGACATACAGACAGACAGACAGACAGACATACAGACAGACATACATACATACAGACAGACAGACATACAGACATACAGACAGACAGACATACAGACAGACAGACATACAGACATACAGACAGACAGACAGACATACAGAAACTTTTCTAAGACTGGTTTCTGGTCCTCCAGTGAAAGAAACGTTAAGCTTTCATTAAAGAATGAATTCTGAGCCATGTACAGACAAAACCTCTCTTTTATTTATCTAGATTTTTTTTTTTTTTTTTTTTATATAGATTTTGAGAGTAATTTAGGAATTCAGTATAAATTCTATAAGAACAGTCAGGAAAAATAGATGAAGGAGTTTATGGAGGGAAGTTTGGAGGAACTTGTTAACACTGAGAATTCATAACAGGCAAGACTAGAAGGTGTGTGTGTGTGTGTGTGTGTGTGTGCGTGCGTGCGTGCGTGCGTGCGTGGTACTCAGTGGCACAGCTGTTGGCTGCAGACTCATGCAATTTATTCTACCTGGAAACCTAGAAAAACACACACACACACACACACACACACAGTGACTGTTTTTATATGATGCCGATTAAGTAATTTGGGGAGAGAAAATTTAGGAGTGTGTGTGTGTGTGTGTGTGTGTGTGTGTGAGACAGAGAGAGAGAGAGAGAGAGAGAGAGAGACTCTGGCAGCAGTTATATATGAATAGATTGTAATTATGAGGACCGGATGCAGTGAAGACACACTTCCCCTTTCCCATAAACACCCTACAGTATAGTCTAAATTACAGGCTGTGTGTGTGTGTGTGTGTGTGTGTGTTTAAGAAGCAGCACACCTGATCTGATCGTCAGTGGGAGGAGTGTGTTCACGCTCTACACGCGCTTCAATCTCTCTCACTCACACGCACACACGCGCGCGCGCGTCTCGCGCTCTGAACGCCTCTCCGGATTTATCAGCGCGCGCTCTCCGGGGTTTCACGGTCAGTAGCCGCGCTTCCTGTGGGAGTTACAGTATGTGTGTGTGATGGAGTGTGTGTGATGGAGTGTGTCCCGTAGAGAGGAATCACAGCAGCACCGCGGGCATGGAGAAGAGAGGACCGGGGTTAGTGCTGCTGCTGCTGCTGCTGAGCGCCGCGTGCGTCCCGGGGCAAGACTTACCGGAGCACAGGTACACACACACACACACACACACACACACACACACACACACACACAGATATTACATGTGTTTATTATTGTGTGGATGAAGAACAGAATGAAATAGAAGAGAATATCGAACAGATCCGAGTTTATCTCAGTGAATAAAGCACAGGTTTTTCAACAGACAGCATATATTATTCAGTATACAGCATGTGTGTGTGTGTGTGTGTGTGTGTGTGTGTGTGTGCTGTATACTGAGTAATATATGCTGTCTGTACACATGTCTGTCTGTCTGTCTGTCTGTATATCTGTATGTCTTTCCAGTCAGACTGTGTCTCAGCATCACACAAACTGTCTGTACAGAACCGACTGAATCTCCTGCAGCACTTCGATCTCAGGCTGAAGTTTAATCTGCACCATCAGTGAATCTACATGCTGAGTAAAAGTGATGTGATGAACAGTTATGTGTGGGATTTAATCATCTACTGTAAAATAATCTACTAATGCGCTACTGTCTCAATGTAAACAAACACCTGCACCAATAGATATTAATGAGAAAAGATAAAGTGAATGTTTTGACCGGGATTAGTTCAGATTTTCACTTTGGCTGAAATAACAGCGCTGAAGTGGTAGAAGTGAATTTTAACACGCCGGAGTCGTTTTAAGACGAAACTTCATCTTTATCTGATCGACTTTTTCCATTTCTCATCTGTGATTCTCTCTCCGATTACCGAACAGCGAGTGTGTTTGTCTGAGCGCCAAACAAGTCCAACTTAGTGTAAACAAGGTGTAAACGTAAACTTTTCTATATCCTC
>QNUK01000675.1:35000-75000 GCA_013621035.1 Clarias magur
GTTGATGTTAGCATGCTTGTCACACCGTTATTTTACTAGCTACATCACTGTGTGGGCTGAAGTTACACACTCACTCCAAATTTCTGTTAGTGTTACCTCAGCAATGTGGCATGACTGTGTGTGTGTGAGTGTGTGTGAGTGTGTGTGTGTTAGTGTGTAGACAGTATTACTTAGCCATATTAGGAGACAGGTCAGTGTGTCTGACTGCAGTAAAGAGAGCAGGTGGCACAGTGAAGGATCTGGCAACCCTCATTGCTCTGAATGTTTATATTACAGTCGAGTGTGATTCTAAATCAGAGTTCACCATCTTTATATAGAACTCTCTCCATCCTCCCCTCCCCCACCTCCCCCCACCCCCCATGCCTGCTCTCTCAGACTGGTATCCCAGACCCAAACAAGTCAAAATTTCCTAAACAGAAACACTGTGACTGTACCTTATGAGAAATATGTTTTTATGAAACATTTATGGAAACTGCCACTATCCTGACGTGTGTGTGTGTGTGTGTGTGTGTGTGTGTGTGTGTGTGTGTGTGCGCGCGTTTCCTGCTCGTTTCATTCTGCTCTCTCCAGTTCCGAGGAATCCGGATCAGAATGTCTTTGAGCTGGACTTTGATGATATCGAGCTGGGGAACACAGCAGATTTTGTACTTGATGATCCAGGTGAGTCTCACAGCACTGCACCTGACCGAGCCCTTAAATCCTGTAAACACTGAACTGTGTGTGTGTGTGTGTGTGTGTGTGTGTGTGTGTGTGTAGCTGCTGTCTCTTTGAGCTGCTCTTTTGATCAGGGTGTGTGCAGCTGGATGACGGATCGTGACGGAGATCTGCACTGGGAAGCTGTAGCTGATCCACATGGTAACACACACGCACGCACACACACACACACACACACACACACACACACAAATGGAAATCATTTTGATTGGTTACTCATCCATCCATCCATCCATCCATCTATCCATCTATCCAAAATCGGGTCTCAGCAGTTCCAGCAGGGTCCCCAAACTTCCCTTTCCTCAGGCACATCAGGCACAACTCTGACACACTCTGACTGGGAGGTTGCAGAGGCGTTCCCAGGCCAGTGTGGAGATATAATCTCTCCACCTCCTGTAGTCCTTGGTCTGTCCTGTGGCCATCTGGACGTGCCAAGAACGCTTCCCTAGTGAGGGGTCTTGTGACATTCTTACTAGATCCCTGAACCACCTCAACTGACTCCTTTCCACGCAACTGAGCAGCGGTGTTCCTCACAGATGACGGAGCTTCTCATCCTATCTCTAAGAGAAAAGCCAGCTACCCTTCTGAGAAAACCCATTTCGACTGCTTGTATTCACGATCTTGTCGTTTCGCTCATGACCATAGGTGAGGGTTGGAACAAAGATCGACCGGTAGATTGAGAGCTTTGGCTTTTGGCTCAACTCTCTTTTCTTCACAACAGTGCGGTAAAGTGACTGCAATAGCGCCCCCTGTTTCTCCGATTCTCCGACCAACATCACACTCCAGTGTCCCATCACTCGTAAACAAGATCCCGAGATACTTAAACTCCTTCACTTGGGGCAACGACTCGCTCCCTACCTGGAGTAGACAATCCATCGGTTTCCTGCTAAGAACCATGGTTAATCATTGTTTTATAGTTTGTTCTGATTGGTCGTTTGGTGCAACAGGAATGGTTTAAACATTCTTATTATTGTATCTCTTTCTGATCTGTAAATCATCCTCAGGTGGGCAGTACCTGACTGTTCCAGAGCCAAAGACTGGACGAACTGTGAAAGGGGCTCGGCTCACAATCCCCTTAGCCCCGCCCGCTACACCTCCTTGGAAAGGAAGTGATCTATGCCTGGCCTTTAAGCACCGCCTCCAGGGGCTACTCATTGGCTCATTGCAGGTGTTTGTGAAAAAGGGGTGGGGCTACAGTCCTGCAGTCTGGACAAGGACAAGCGGACATGGCTGGAGACGCACACGAATCACACTGTGGGGGCGAGGCATTGATAGTGTAAGTTGTGTATGAGTGTGTGTGTGTGTGTGTGTGTGGTACTTTATATTTTAATAATGAGTTATAACTTGTGTTAAAGGTGGTGTTTAAGGGCGAGAGAAGGAAGGGCCGGAACGGAGAGATCGCCATTGATGACGTGAGCATACACAGAGGAGTGTGTAATAACAGGGACCCAGACTGATGTGCGCACACACACGCACACACACGCGCGCGCACACACACACACACACACACACACACACACACAAAGTAATATTCTCAGGTTTGGACTTTAACACTTGAACACTCCTCACGGTAGTCATGGATACCACACGCCACAGTGTGGTTCTGTGCTTGTGTTATTATGGGATGGACATGACGACAGTAAAGTGGGTTTTTACACCACATGCATTGTGAAGCCATACTGTGTGCTGGAGTCCAGAATGAAGCATGAAAGACACACCGGACTGTGTAAATAGGTTTTTTATTAATATTATTATTATTTTATTTTTTTATAATTATTTTTAAATTGTCCCCAGTCAGTAGGAGAGCAGAGGGGCGTGTCTTATCATGCAATGGTAAAACGTCCACACTTAAGTGATTGTACCACATTTTTTGCAGGCTCAATACAAGCACTGTGTTATTTAGCTGTGTGTGTGTGTGTGTGTGTGTGTGAGTGTGTGTGTGTGTGTGTGTGAGAGAAAGAGTGTGTGTATGTAAGTTCTGTGTTTCTCTTTATAAGACTTTGAGGTCACAGATCAGCAGCAGTTCACTGATTAGTTGTGTTATAATCATGAGATATGGAGCCGTGTGTATTTTGGACATGACAGCGTTTTTACAGGAGCTTGGGAACATGAAGAGGGAGAGACACAGGAACTTTATCAGGGACTGGGGAACTTTTTTACAGGAACTATTTTGGTGGGAAAGGAGCTTTTCCAGATTCACAGGAACTCGACACGCTCTATAACTTTACATATTTATATTGTTGTCTTCTGATTGTTACACGTAAATAACATACAGTTTATTGTTTCTTAAAACAATCTCCTGTTTTTATTGTAATGTGCCCACAAGGTCCTGTGCGCACACACACACACACACACACACACACACAATTTTTTTTACTAACAAATACACAGTTGTGTTCCTCTCTCTCTCTCTCTCTCTCTCGCTCTCTCACTCACAGACACACACACACACACATACATCACTTTTCCTTTTGTTATACTTCGTGTGTGTGTGTGTGTGTGTGTGTGTTTTGTCTCTAACAGCATTCCACAGCTACCAGGTCAAAAACATCTTACACCATTAAATTATGTGTCTGAAATAAAGCAGGTGTGCTGTATAAATCATCTGACTGTTAAACTCCGCCCACACACTAAGAGAGACAGAGAGAGAGAGACAGAGAGAGAGACAGAGAGTGCATGTCACTCAACCTACTGTTTGTTTTTGTACCACTGCACACCTTAGCAAAACCTTAAGGCTGAAAAGTTGCGTCCACCCGTGTGAGGGGGGTGGGGAATGGGTGGGGGCTGATAAGAGATGGTCTCAATACTGCCACAAAGCCAAACACACACACACACACACACACACATACAAAGTCATAATGGGACAAACGATTAACTACTATTAGCTACTCATTAATAATAATAATAATTTTTATTTATATAGCGGCTTTCCAGAGCTTCAGGACACTTTATAATGAAAAAGCCTTTTAAAGCCTTTAATTTTTGTCACATATACATTACAGCACAGTGAAATTCCTTCTTCGCATATCCCAGTGTAACTGGGGTCAGAGCGCAGGGTCAGCCATGGTACACCTGGAGCAGTTAGGGTTAAGGGCCTCGCTCAAAGGCCCAACAATGGCAACATGGCTGAGCTGGGAATCGAACCGCCGATCTTCCGATCAGTAACTCAGTGCCTCAGCCCTCTGAGCCACCACTGCCCTTGTGCTGTAGACAAAAGGGGGGAATACAAACAGACATTGAAATACTGAAATAGAGAAACATTTAAACTAAGCGGGGAAAAAACAGACATGCAGAGGGCAGGTGGATTAAACAAAGGGGTTCAGTTAACGAATCGAGGTGTAACATTCAGAAAACAAGTCATTTTTTAGTAGAGTTTTAAATGCTGAGATGTTCTGAACAGAACTGAGAGAGTGTGGTAGAGAATTCTAGAGTTTAGGTGCAATAACACTAAATGATCTACTCCCCATTGAAGAGAGGTGATACAGAGGAACAGCGAAAAAGCCAGAGTCGGAAGAACGTAGTGAGCGAGACGGGATGCAGGGGACAAGCAGATTGAAGAGATAAGAGAAGGCTAAACCATTTAAAGATTTAAAAACAAGGAGAAGAATTTAGAATTTAATGCGGTAGTCAACTGGGAGCCAGTGGAGATCAAACAAGGTTGGGGTAATATGAGCAGAGCGTTTGGTATGAGTCTG
Source organism: Clarias magur (assembly GCA_013621035.1). Classification (NCBI taxonomy): domain Eukaryota; kingdom Metazoa; phylum Chordata; class Actinopteri; order Siluriformes; family Clariidae; genus Clarias; species Clarias magur. The sequence goes on from QNUK01000675.1 coordinate 39,410, forward strand.
TGTTCTATCCGCAGAGTTTTGAATATATTGCAATCTGGAGACGGAGCTGGCAGGTAAACCAGTGAAGAGGACATTACAGAAATCAATGCGTGATGAGACAAATGCATGCATGACAGTTTCAGCATCTTTGGTACTGATGAAGGGACGCAGTTGGGCAATGCGACATAAATGGAAGAATGCAGATTTAGTAGCAGATTTAATGTGAGACTGAAAGGAGAGTGTGGAGTCGAAGATTTCTCCTAAATTTTTGACAGAAGTTGATGTTTTGATGTGAGAGCCAGCAATCTCGCAGGTGAAATTAGTGGAAATGTTGCTGGTGAGTGCTGGGGTGCCAATGAAAATGATCTCAGTTTTATCCATGTTAAGTTTCAAAAAGTTCTAATTAAGCCAAGCTCTAATGTCCTTCACGTAAACCGAGATTTTATCAATTTGGACAGGTGGAGTAGGTGTACAGATGGAATAAAGTCGAACGTCGTCAGCATAAAAGTGCTAATTAAGACCATGACGTTGAAGGATCAGACCAAGTTTGATTATGTAAATTGTAAATAATAGTGGGCCAAGAACAGATCCCTGGGGAACACCTCGCTTCAGGGGGACAGTGGGTGATCGAAAATCCTTAACAGAAATACAGAATTGTCTATCCGAGAGATAGGAAGAAAACCAAGAGAGAGCAGTACCAGAGATGCCCAGACAAGAGAGACGAGAAATAAGTAAATCATGTGAGACAGTATCGAAGGCAGACCTGAGGTCCAGTAGCAGAAGTATAGACAAGGATCCAGAATCACCAGTAAGCAGTAGATCATTCACTACCTTTACAAGTGTAGTTTCAGTACTATGATTAACTTGAGCAGCTGCGCTCCAAACCACATGACCATGTGCACTACGTGGGGCACTACAGAGGTCACAAGGGAACGGGGGATCCGCACTAAGCCCCCTCGGTGTGTGTCCTCACACAGTGTAATGGAGACACCTGAGTGTTGACGTGCTTGGCTCATGTTCATGGCTTCATTATTATTATTGTGAAATATAGGAATTGGTCTTTAAGAATGGGACGTGCAAATTTTTGACTAGTAGTGACTGTTTCCCACATCCTCGATGAGCAAAGACAAAAGGACAAAACGTTTTAGACGGCTTTAGAAGGAACATTTGTTATTTATTGTCTCCCTCTAGTGCCTGTACCGTGCATTACAGTGCAGTTTGCAGCATTGTGGAGCGTGTTGTGTGTGTGTGTGTGTGTGTGTGTGTGTGTGTGTGTGTTCAAATGAGGGAACAGTGTCATGTGTGAACTTTTTGCAAGGAGTTTTCATTTAGGACAAACAAAAGAAAAAGTGGCAAGAGAGGCATTTATATGTTCCTGCCTTGGTCCTCCCAGTCCCCAAAACTGTCTCAGTTCCTGTCCCAGTCCCTGTAATAGTCCCAGTCCCTGTGCCAGTCCCATTCCTGTCCCTGTCCTTGTCCCAGTCACACTGCCTGTCCCAGTCCCTGGTATCTCCTCTGTCTCATTCCTTCTCTATCTTTCTCCCTGTTTCAGATTATTTATCACGGAATATGTTATACCCATATATATCTACATTCCTAAACACAGAGCAGCTGGGATGAGAACTATTCAGTGTGTGTGTGTGTGTGAGTGTGTGTGTGTGTGTGTGTGTGTTAGTGCAATCTGATACCAACGACATGTGCTTCAACTTTTCAAATCTGGAATGCTGACTGTGTGTGTGTGTGTGTGTGTGTGTGTGTGTGTGTGTGTGTGTGTGTGTGTGTGTGAGAGAGAGAGAGAGAGAGAGAGAGAGAGTGAGTTACGTGTGTATGAGGTGTTCAGTTGCAAAGCTTCTTTCCTTTGGTTCCTCGACACTGCTACACGTTTCCTTAGAGGCTGGGAACAAACTCACACAGGTAACCACACACACACACACACACACACACACACACACACACACACACACACACACACACAATTCAGTTGGATTATTAACAATGTATGAGTTTGTTCTTGTTTTATTTGTATGTACTTAATTTGTCTTTACTATCTTCTGGTGTGTGTGTGTGTGTGTGTGTGTGTGTGTGTGTGTGTGTGTGTGTGCAGCAATTGTTATTATTCGGTTAGTACAGTTTGTGCTTTAAATGTTCTTGATAATTAAAAGTAAACTGTATCTGATGATGTCATCGTCGGTGTGCTGAACCTTAATCTGCCCCGCCGTCTCTGACATCATCACTCAGTGTCTTTTAACCAGTGTAACCAGTTAGTGTAACCAGTGCTGGCCTAATCCGGTTTACAAAACTACCATTAATATAGTCAGGTAATCTTAACCTAACTAGCTAAGATTTTACACACATTAGTGTTTACTGCATCGTCCTGAGACGCTGTTCCTGAGACGCTGTTCCTGACGCACTGTTCCTGACACACTGTTCCTGAGACACGTTACTGACACACTGTTTCTGAGACACATTACTGACACACTGTTCCTGAGACGCGTTACTGACACACTGTTCCTGACACACTGTTCCTGAGACGCGTTACTCACACACTGTTTCTGAGACACATTACTGACACACTGTTCCTGAGACGCTGTTCCTGAGACGCGTTACTGACACACTGTTCCTGAGACACGTTACTGACACACTGTTCCTGAGATGCTGTTCCTGAGACACATTACTGACACACTGTTCCTGAGACGCGTTACTGACACACTGTTCCTGAGACGCTGTTCCTGAGACGCGTTACTGACACACTGTTCCTGAGACACGTTACTGACACACTGTTCCTGAGACGCTGTTCCTGAGACACATTACTGACACACTGTTTCTGAGACGCGTTACTGACACACTGTTCCTGACACACTGTTCCTGAGACGCGTTACTGACACACTGTTCCTGAGACGCGTTACTGACACACTGTTCCTGAGACGCGTTACTGACACACTGTTCCTGAGACACGTTACTGACACACTGTTTCTGAGACACATTACTGACACACTGTTCCTGAGACGCGTTACTGACACACTGTTCCTGACACACTGTTCCTGAGACGCGTTACTCACACACTGTTTCTGAGACGCGTTACTGACACACTGTTCCTGAGACGCTGTTCCTGAGACGCGTTACTGACACACTGTTCCTGAGACACGTTACTGACACACTGTTCCTGAGACGCTGTTCCTGAGACACATTACTGACACACTGTTTCTGAGACGCGTTACTGACACACTGTTCCTGACACACTGTTCCTGAGACGCGTTACTGACACACTGTTCCTGAGACGCGTTACTGACACACTGTTCCTGAGACGCGTTACTGACACACTGTTCCTGAGACACGTTACTGACACACTGTTTCTGAGACACATTACTGACACACTGTTTCTGAGACGCGTTACTGACACACTGTTCCTGACACACTGTTCCTGAGACGCGTTACTGACACACTGTTCCTGAGACATGTTACTGACACACTGTTCCTGAGACGCTGTTCCTGAGACACGTTACTGACACACTGTTCCTGAGACGCTGTTCCTGAGACGCGTTACTGACACACTGTTCCTGAGACGCTGTTCCTGAGACACGTTACTGACACACTGTTCCTGAGACGCTGTTCCTGAGACGCGTTACTGACACACTGTTCCTGAGACGCGTTACTGACACACTGTTCCTGAGACGCTGTTCCTGAGACGCGTTACTGACACACTGGTCCTGAGACGCATTACTGACACACTGTTCCTGAGGCGCGTTACTGACACACTGTTCCTGAGGCGCGTTACTGACACACTGTTTCTGAGACACGTTACTGACACACTGTTCCTGAGACGCATCACTGACACACTGTTTCTGAGACACGTTACTGACACACTGGTCCTGAGGCGCGTTCCAGAGGCGGGGCCAGGGGGCGCTCATCCTCAACTCCCACACTGCACCTGTGAGCTGTATCCTTAATCACACACAACAATGTGTGTTACTCACCACAGGGCCAGAAGTCTTGTCTACAACTGGAGGACACTTACCAGAAATGATTGGACGCTGTACACTGGACTGAAATGATGGGACGCTTTATGACAAACTAAAATGATTGGACACTGGACGCTGAACTGAAATTATTGGACACCGAACTGAAATTATTGGACACTGGACACTCAACTGAAAGACAATTGGACACTGAACTGAAATTATTTCATGCAGGACACTGAACTAAAATGATTGGACACTGGACGCTGAACTGAAATTATTGGACACTGGACACTCAACTGAAAGACAATTGGACACTGAACTGAAATTATTTCATGCAGGACACTGAACTAAAATGATTGGACACGCTCAGCTGAAAAGACACTGGACACTGGGCATTAACCTGAAATGAGTGGACAATGGACACAGTGTTCAAGTAACATACAATTAAAGTAAAATAAACCTTCAGTGCAGACTCACACTGAGTGTCACATCACATCCGACTTCTTCAGCCGGTAGGAGTTGCAGGGACACTCGGGCGCGGATCTGCCCAACGTGACCTGGTCCACTTGAAAAGGCAGTCTGGAGTACGGCACTGTGTCCTCGGGTGCAGTTTGAATCAGGTTTGGATCATCTGAATCGTACCTGAACGCGGGTGGAGTCGACTCTGCTGTGCTCTTCTGCCCCCTGCTGTATGGGAGAGTGTATGAATGTGAAAGCTGTCTAGGAGTGGAGTGTGTGTGTGTGTGGGAGGAGTAATAGGTTTACTAATGGAGACCACACCCCCAAGAGCTGGGAGACGAACAGTCCAAGTGTGTGTGTATTTATAGTGCTGTTTGGCACTGACAGGTGGAGGGTGACAGCTGTTTGTTGTGTGTTTGTGTGTGTGTGTGTGTGTGTGTGTGTGTGTGTTTTTCTCTCTCTCTCCCTCTCTCTCTCTCACACACACACACACACACACACACACACATACACATACAAACTTTGTAAAAAATCTTTTATTCATTTATTTATACTCATAACTAATTTAATACAAGTAAAAATTTGTTTCTACTTGTGTTATTGTGTGTGTGTGTGTGTGTGTGTGTGTGTGTGTGTGTTAGAGATGGCAGGTGCATCACCTCCCAACCCCACATTCGACCCCAAAGAAGACAAAGAGATGATGGAGTTCTTTAGCCAGCAAATACACATGTTACAGGAGAAAGCTAGTAAGACACACACACACACACACACACACACACCAAACGTTTGGACACATGCTTCATGTGTGCGTGTGTGTGCGTGCGTGCGTGTGTGTGCAGGGCTCCAGGCGTCAGTGCGAGAAGAGAAGAAGTTGCTGGTGGAAAACTCTAAGCTGAAGAAAGACATTGATGAGCTGAAGAGGAAACTGCAGGACACACAGAAGAAGAAAGCCAGTATGAAAACACACACACACACACACACACACACACACACACACACACACACACACACACACACACACTTTCTTTCAGCTCTTACCAATCACTGTGTGTCATAAGCACTTGCTTCTAATGTTATCTGCACTCTGTGTGTGTGTGTGTGTGTGTGTGTGTGTGTGTGTGTGTGTGTGTGTGTGTGTTCAGTGAAGCTCCATCAGGAGAGAACTCTGACTGCATCAGTAGCTGCAATAAAAGCCGCCATCAAGGACGTTCCTGCTCCACCTGAACCCGCACCTGCAACCAAAACTCAAAGAAACAACTCACACACACACAGTGAGGGGAGACGGAGGAGGGACCGCCGAGGTAACACACACACACACACACATACACTGCATGTGTATTACTCTCACTCTCTCCCTGTGTGTGTGTGTGTGTGTCAGGTGTTCAGGAGGGAGTGGGCGGAGCCTCTCAGGGAACTCCAGATGCACTGTGTAGATTGGAGCGTGACCCGAGACCCGACGTTTCCCGGTTGGACCTGAGGATCGGACGTGTTCTGGCGGTTCGAAAACATCCAGAGTCAGATTCGCTCTACGTACAGGAAGTGGATGTGGGAGGCTCCTCCCCCAGAACTTTGGTCAGTGAACTGGCCAATCACGTGCCTCTGGAGCAGGTCAGGACCAGTGTTTGTTAATGCTCACATAAAACACACACACACGCACGCACGCACACACACACACACACACACAAGCCTCTTCCCCCTTGAGAATTAACTCCTGGAGTTGAATCTGTGCCCCAGCTGCTCCCCCTGGTGGCTGAGATGAAATTACACTCTGTACACTGGAGAAGCAGGCCGGTGCAGGTGACTTAAAATGCAGTGCTCACTGGTGTTTCCCTGCAGCCTTTCTCGTTCCCCCTGAGCAGGACACACTGGAGTGCTGGAGCGCACCGCAACGGTCTTATTACAGCCGTAGAAGGGGCACTTTAAACCGCACAATAGAAACAGTGTGATGTCACCCATCCTACATGTCCACTAGGGTTAACACAGTTAATGTCTCTCTGGTTATGGCTTATCTTTTGAATTACGACATTTTGTTTCACTTTTGTTTTCATATATTTCATGTGTACCCATTCCCTTATGCTTCTGTCCACAGACGTTCAGCTCTTCCTTCAGCTCTGCTTGTGATCTGATTGTGTAACAGGTTCCGTCTGACGGGTGACTCTGTTGTTCTGTGATGCTCATTTACTGTTTTAAATAGAACTGGCTTACGTTTGGTATGTGTGTGTGTGTGTGTGTGTGTGTGTGTGTGTGTAGCTGCAGGACACTCTGGTGATTCTTCTGTGTAATGTTCGGCCAGTGAAGGTGCGTGGTGTACAGTCTCAGGCTCGAGTGCTCTGTGCTGTCAATCAACACAGGATGGAGCCTTTAGCCCCGCCCACTGGAGCGCAGCCCGGAGACAGAGTGACCTTTCAGAACTATCCAGGTAAATGCACACTAACTAAGTAACTAATTAACTAACTGGTATTCAGTATTCTTGCATTTTTTTTGTATGTTTTTACAAAAATACAGATAAATGTTTTATTTATGGTGATTTTTGTTTATTTGATGTGGATGTTATATTAACTATACTGTATAAAATGTAAGATTTAAACAAAATTAAATTAAATTTTAAGTTAAAGTAAAGCCAAATGTTTATAATTTCATTTGAATAGATTTTTATATTTGTAGTCAGTAATATATTTTATTAACAGTGAACGTACTCAAGAACTCCAGTAGAATTGTTAATTTATCTGTTTGCTTGTTTACACATGACTTTATTGTTTATTTGTTGGTACATTAGTTTTTGTGGTTGTTTAATTACTTGTCCTTTGTTTATTTGTTTGTTTGTTTGTTTGTTGGAGGAGGAGAGGCAGAGAGAGAGCTGAACCCAAAGCGACGTGTTTGGGAGCGTTTACTCCCCGACCTGCACATCGACGGAAGGGGCGTGGCCACATACAAAGGCGTGGCCTTTGAGGTCAGGGGGAAGGGCCTTTGCAGAGCGCCTACCATCAGCAATGGAGACATCAAGTAAAGGGCAAAGGTCATCGCCATGGTTATCAGCAAGCCACGTGTACAGCTCAATAAGGACATTAATAATAAAACCATGTGATCAATAACGCTGTGAGTTCTACAGTTACACTGCATTCATAAAGGGAATATGTTGTTACCATGGTAACCATCAAAAACAATCATGAGTAAAAAAGTTCTGTACAGTTCAGTCAGGAGGAATAACGATAAACTCAGCCTGGTGTTACCTGAATTATGTGTAGATTTATTGTGGGTTTTTTTTTTTTTTGAGAATGTAAAAAAACGTTATATAAAGGTCGAAGTTCATCATCATGGTAAGAGTATAATATGTCAAATGTTTTAGAAAACATACAGTATAAAAGAGTTGCATGTAACATATGCAGTAACACACACACACACACACACACACACACACACAGCTGTACATTTCTCACTCACATCTTAAAACATTACTGACTTTATATAAAACGCGCGCACAAACACACACATACACACACACACACACACACACACTCGTCTGCCAGTCTCTCAGAGCAGTTGGCAGGTGTGTAGTCGGACAGCAGCTGCAGCAGCTCGGTGTGTGTCGGTGTGTGTGTTGTTGTGTGAGTGTGTGTGACTCTGCGCTCTGCACTCGAGCCCGGCTGAACAGGGACACAGTTGGAACAGCTCCAGCATTTGCCCCATGGGTGTGTGTTTCCAGCGCCAGGGGGTGGAGCAAACCTGCCCATCCTGAGGCTCCGCCTTACACACCCGCTTCCACAGGTGACGTGCACAGCACAGGCCACGCCCACAATCTGCAGAGCGCACACATTTTGCACCTAACTCACCTGAAACACACACACACACACACACACACGCATTATAATGTTTTAATTCTGTTTAATAGTTTTCAGACATATTGACACACACACACACACACACACACACCTTTGCGTAGTTTGTTGCGCTTCCTGTTTGCCTTTAGTTGTGCAGCAGCGCTGTGGACTCGGCTCTTCAGTTCTGGAGTGTGTTGTGCTAACACTCGTGCTGAAACTCGACTACACACGTCTGTGTGAGAGAGAAAGCGAGAAAACCGTTTCCTTTATAAATCCTCACACACAGCAGCATCGGGATGATTTCAAAAGTTCCTTTCCACATGTTGTTGGTTGTGTGTGAAGTCTCTGTACACTCACAGTTACGGCACTCGTTTCCGGGACAACACATGCGGTCTCTATGGCAACGCCTCGCCCTTCTCTTACAGGGTGAACACTGGGAGTGGGCGTGGCCTGGGGCCTGGCAATAAAGTCTCGGTGCACATTCACCATCTGCACTGCAAAAGTAAGCCTTAAAACACACACACACACACACACACCTAATGTAGTGTAATATTATATTTTTACATCATCTATTCTTCTTCAATAGCACTTTATCCTGATCCTGGATCAGGGAAATATCGATGGAAATTTCCACAGCAAGAGGTGTGAACACACTCATTACACCGTGGTCTCTCTCACACACACACACACACACACACTTTCACACCTTAGGGGAGTTTATCTGAGCCAGTATGCCTGGTCACATGGGAGGAAAATCAGAGAACATGAAGGGAAACCCACAGGAACAACGGGAGGACATGTGGAACCACACACACACACACACACACACACACACACACACACACACACACACACACACACACACACACACTCAAACACACAAACAGAAACCTAAGCTCAGGAGAGCTGCACCACCATGACACTCAGTATAATATAATATAATATAGTGTAATATAATATAATATAGTGTAATATAATATAATATAATATAATATAACATAATATGATGATATAATATAATATAATATAACATAATATAGTGTGATATAATATAATATATATAATAGTGTGATATAATATAATATAATATAAAATTAATATAATATAATATAATATAACATAATTAAGTGTGATATAATATAATATAGTGTAATGTAATATAATATATTATAATATATAATATAATATAACATAATATGATCTAATATAATATAATATAGTATAATGGCTATTAATAATATAACATAATATAGTGTGATATAATAATATAATATAGTGTAATATAATAATATAATATAACAATGTTGTGATATAATATGACAAATTATTAATATAATATAATATAATATAATATAATATAATATAACATAATATAGTGTGATCTAATATAATATATGCAAGTGTAATATAATATAATATAATATAATATAACACTCCAATATAGTGGTCTAATATAATATAATATAATATGGTAATATATTATGTGTATAATATAATATAATAAATATAATATAATATAATTGTGATATAATATATAATATAATATAATATAGTGTGTTACAATATGTAATATATTTAGTGTGATATAAATATAATGGTATGACAATATAATATCATAATATGTTGTGGTATAATATATTTCAATATAGTTAATATGTATAATATAATATAATATAATATAATAAAATATAGTGTGATATAATATAATATAATAATATAATATAATATAATAATATAATATAATATAATATAATATAATATAATATAATATAATATAATATAGTGTGATATAATATAATATAATATAATATAGTGTAATATAGTGTGATATAATATAAAAGATTTAAATTAAACAATATTAATTAATATTAATTAATAATATAAAGAAAAATACAAATATTACAAAATATAATATATACCTTATATACCAATATACCTTAGCATATATATATTATAAAAAGAAATAAGTGAATAACTCATGAGGAACAGTATAATGGTGACTAATTATATCATGGTGTATCTAATGAGCTGTTACTGTTTTTCACTTTTATTTATCATTATTTGAATGATTTGACGGTGTAATCTATAAAGCTTTAATGAGCCTCTTTGCCTTGATACTCCCGGCGCGCGCCTGCCCCGCCCTGGCTCCGTGTCTCTTACCTTGGACAGGTGCTCGCGAGTCCTCGTGACTCCGGTGAAGCGGCTGCGCGGTTGGCGTGTGCTGACGGAGAGCACCGCGAGCAGCGTGCAGAGACTCCACACACACACACGCATGATGTGAAACAAGTACAGCTCGCGGAGATTCAGGTGTTCGTGTTGACGGTTAACCTCAGGGATGTTTCTCACATCACCAACACACACACACACACTTTCACACACACACACGCTCACATGGGGCTACACTGTGCTATGCACCAGGAGCGCATGCTGTTTTATACCCTGGATTGTTTTCATCCACCTGTGAGACCCGCGTCCTCCACCTTCAGCTTCAGTTTCAGCTTGTCACATTCTGACAAATTTGGCCACACAAGCACACACACACACACACACACACACACACACACACACACACACACACACACACACACACACACAATGTGCATTTCACTGCATGTTAACACCCACAGTCTGGTGATTTGCAAGTGTTGTGACTCTGTGTGTGTGTGTGTGTGTGTGTGAGAGAGAGAGAGAGAGAGAGAGAGAAAGTATGTGTGTGTGGGGGAGAGAGAGAGAGATTAATCTCAGTCAGAGATTCAGCACTAATCACAGATGACAGGTGCATCAGGTAAACAGTGTTTTGTGTTGCCATGGTAACTCAATACTGATTATACGTTTTTTAGGATAAAAAAAAAAATTCTCTCCAACTGTCATTCTTTCCACACTGCAGGAGACACTCGTCTCTGCCCTGAAGGTTTGAAAAGTTTGCTTTTCTCACTGACATAATCCATACACCTTGTGCCAATATCACACACACACACACACACACACACACAGATCAAGAACAGCCACTGTAATCTTCTTTATAAATGTGATATGGAGGAGCAGGAGGATGTCAGGGACAGTCCGTACGGACCAAGGGTGTGAAAGAGTACCTACTCTAACTGCAACTCCACTTACTTAATCCCGATCAGACAGAAGTCCTGGTACTCGGCCCACATGCAGCTAGAAGTAAGCGTTCTGATCACACAGTAACTCCTGATGGACTCCTGAAGTGCAACAGTAGGAGAGCTTGAGGTCGAGTCTGCTAGTCTTTACTGTTCTTTCGCGTTACGGTGGATTACCGATGCTACTGGCTGATCTTGAGAAAAGGGGACAAGTGGGACATCAATCAGACAGAAAGTAAAATACATTAGGTTACTCATTTCACCTTCCTAGAGTTTTATAAAGTAAACATCAGAGTGTTGTGTTACAAACAGAAGTGCGCTGTTTCAGTCAGTGATGTAAGCAGTGCCGCTAAATACTAATACTAAACTACACAATGACTGAGACACGCTGACTCCAAGAGTCTGTTTGTGTGTGTGTGTGTGTGTGTGTGTGTGTGTGTGTACAGGAGTTCACATCAGTGTAGCATTACCGCACAAAACCAGATACCATTTCATTACAGCACAGCGCTTACTTCATGGTTATGATCCGCTATTGTTAGCGCACTATTGTTACCAAAGACCCGACGGCACACAGCGGCTCGGTATCGGTGACACTGCGTGATATCAATGGGAAAAAATGTCTTAATCACGGCTGAGGGAAAAGTTCACAGCAACACAAGGTGAGCAGAACAACAAAACCACAGTGTTAGCGTAAACACAACAAGTGTGTTAGCATAAACATGGAACGTGTGTAAAGTATATTGTCAAATTCTCAGAGTTGTGGGTTTGAATTTTGTCTCAGCACTGTGTGTGTGTGTGTGTGTGTGTGTGTGTGTGTGTGTGGTTCCTCTGGGTTCTCTGGTTTCCTCCCACAGTCTAAAGCCATACACGGTAGACTAATTGGCGTTCACAAATCGCCTGTAGTGCGTGATTGGCTGTGTGTGTGTGTGTGTGTGTGTGTGTGTGCGCGCGCGCTTGTGCCCTGTGATGGGTTGGCACCCCATTCATATATCCCACCCTGTGCTCTGATATACTCCACCATCCCCCCCCCCCCCACCCCTAGTGACCCTTCACAGTATAAAATGTACTGAAAATAAATGAACATTTGCATATGCAGTATACACAGTTCATCCCCAATCCACCAGAGGGTGCCCTTCCAAATGTTCTTAACCTTCTTTGTCTCTTATCAGTTGATCTGTGGAACACACCTGCACCTTGCTCATCTCCTCACTCGGCCCTGAGAGCCCGACCTCCTTCACATGTCCTGGAAATGACGCCACTTTGTTAGAGTAAGATTATGTGAATTTTATCACAATGTTTTCAAAAGGAAAAGTTTAACTAGATACTTCACTTAGATTGAAAAAAAAAAAAAAAAAACTATTTAGATGATAAATTGAACTGAAATCAGATGACCACTTAATCATAGACATTTTGTACATCTACGCTTGTTATGACTTGCAATGAGCAGCAGTTACAGGAGTAAACAGGAAAGTAGTTTAGCCTGATAATGTTAGCAGTGTGCTAATGGATATATCTAGCTAATGCTCCTACTGTAGTAATAGCAATAGCTAGCTAATGGTATGGGTGCTTTAATACTGGTAGCTATAGCTAACCCTACTGTACCTACTGTATGTCTACTTGACCATGTTTCAGACTTCAGTGAGGTGCAATTTGGTATTGATTAGAAAATACATTTCTATCATATTAACCGATTTGTTGTAGCTAAATGTGGAACATGTAAAACTACCTAGCTTTATTCCAACAACTTTTCGCTTGCTATGTCATTTCCTCGGTTTGTAACACATTTTAACTTGCATGCCTTTAAAAATGTATGTAGCGGAGTAGACTAGTGATAATACTGACAGTGTAAGCAGTGATCATCCTGTAAGGGTTACTATTGTTAGCTCAATTTGCAAACTCATTCATTTGCGAGCCTATTCCAGGCACAAGGTGGGGTGCACTGTGCAGGGTGTCCAACCATCACAGGTTACAGGCACACACGCTCACACATCCAATCATACAAAATGAAGAATTTGGAAATGGCGTATGAGTTCTGTGTGTGGGAAGAAACCGGAGTATCACGAGGAAACCCAGCAAGCACAGGAAGAACATGTGAACTCACACGCAACATGGAGATTCAAACCCTCAGCCCTGTGGGTGCGAGGTGAGCTGATGATCTCTAAGCCACCTCTAATCTGCCACCTCTTAGGTTGTTCGGTTGTTTAAGTTTGCAAGTAAGCAACTAATTTACGGCTATTATATAGTGATTCTCTTTTATATCGTGCACGAGCTAGCTAGCTTAGGTTAGCCTGAGTTAATAAACAGTTACTGCAGTTAAATTTCATTATTAAATAGATTTAGTAATTAAAACAGTTACACTGCATGCAGACTAGTTAATGTTAGCTCAATTAGTAATTAGCTAAAAAAGCAACAAAACAAAACAAAAAAAACCTTACTAATGGGCTAGCATGTTGTGTGAGGCAATGTCCAGCTGGCATGCATTATTTGGAAAACTGCTTTACACACTGACACATGCACACTAAGTGTTGTGTGATATATATGTGTGTGTGTGTGTGTGTGTGTGTGTGTGTGTGTGTGTGTGATGATGTGTTTCCTGGAATTTGGAATGATATTACATTTACAATGTCCACAGCTCCTAACCCATGCTGCAGTTCCACACAATCAACACAAAGGGGCGCCAAAGTGTATTTTAAAACATGATTGACTTGTTCCTCTTGTACAGTTAGATGAGTTTCTATCACACAGTGGAGGAATTGTCTTCTGTTTTGATGACCAAGTTGGACATTTTCATCTCACAATTTTGTTATTGTATTTTTATTGTGTCCTGTTACACCGTGTATCTGAGGCTCACACTTGCATTTCATTATAAACAATAGAACACTGACTTGCTTTTTATATGGAACCTTCTTGAAATCTGACGTTCACGACAAGATAATTCATCTGATTGCTATTAGCTGTAAATCACCATCAACTGCTTTGACTGGCTCAACCTGACGTTCCCATGAACCTCAAAAGCGGCAACCAGAGGCTGTGTGAAGGTGGTGAGGACCAGTGGAGGAGCTCCGTCGTGTCAGAGACACTGTAGGTGGACAGGACCCTGTCGTCTGAACCCGGCATGCTTACTTGGTGGTGATGTAGAGTAATAACATGACTCATGAAGCATCTGCAGAAAGAACGCAGGAGTTAAACACAACCTGGCTGTGAAACAACGTCTGGTTTATTTTACATCACAGAGCAGAAATAAATGTGTCTCTGCACAAACCTATAGATTTTTATGCATGTCTCCTCTACGTCTCTGTCCTGCAGGTCTCTCTCCTGTATGTGTCCTTCCTGTAAGCCTGTCTTCGGTATGTGTCTCTTTCCTGTACGTGTCTCTCCTGCAGGTCTCTCTCCTGGACCTCTCTGCCCAGTATACATCTCCCTCTGGACTTCTCTCTCCGGGACGTCTCTCTCCTGCAGGTCTGTTTCCTGGACGTGTCTCTCCGGTACGTGTCGATCTCCTGTATGTCTCTGTCCTGCTGGACGTGGCTCTCCTGCAGCTCTCTCTCCTGGACGTCTCTCACCTGTATATGTCCCTCCTGTAAGTCACTCTCTCTGTTACGTGTCTCATCCTGTCTGGGTCTCTCCCTCTCTCTTCTATATGTGTGTAGGTAAATAGGAAAAATAGTAGGAAAAATAATATTGTTCTATTATTTAATTATTTGGTTGGTATTATATTTTATTCTCACTTTTTTTCTTTTTTTTGCATTTACTATTCTTATTGTTTAACCAGCCTCTGATTTGGCATGTTGCGCTCTAGCTTATCTGTTTCTATATATAATTGTCTATAGAAACACACCCTCATATTGCTCGAATTGAAGTGTGTGTGTGTGTGTGTGTGTGTGTGTGTGTGTGTGTGTGTGTGTGTGTGTGTGTGTGTGTGCGCGCGCTTGAAGAACAGGATCTGACTCACATTAATACACTGCATGCACTCTGACGCATTCTCTGTGTGATAAGGCTACCTGAGAAATGGGCGGAGCGAGTGCAAGTGCATACCATAATGAATGACGTTGAGGGGAACGGCTCAAGAAAAGACGAACTGTGAACTAGGCTTAATTATAGTCAATGCAGCTACACTAGGTCATGATTGGTTCACACATTACACATTTGTAATTATAATTAAAATCAATAATAATAATAATACTGATAATAATAATAATAATAATAATAATAATAATAATACCGATAATAATAATAATGCACGCTTGTATCCCCCAGTGAGCATCAATAACTTGCTGATGTGTTATTTATTTCAAATTTGACAAGGTAGGATGTTGCAGTACAAAACACTAAAATGTGTCAAATATAGACATACTTCAAAACAATCAATTACTTAATATAAAATAAAATAAAATAAATAAATAACATAGACACGAAAGAGGCTTTTGGATCTTCTGTAAGTCCTGAGAGAGACCTGTAGGAAGTCCACCACATCCTGGACTATGGAGCAGACTCGAGGACTGGCCGTATAAAAGTCAAGTATACTCGCGCCAAAACATCAGCAGAAGACCTGCTTTTTTTTAGCAGCACAAAGATCGTAGAGTCTGGAGAGCACCTTCCAAATCATGTGCTTAATGTGGGCATCCCATGACAAGTCAGGATATTTGAACACCAAGCAATTTATTAAATAGTATATAATATATTAAATGTGGGTTCTGATGCACTGTTGAAAATAATGAATCTTTATTTTAAAGTCATTAAATGATACAAATAATTAACCAGACCTTACTAATAAAATGTTTTATAACAAAAATAATACATAAAATATTGATGATGATAATAATTTCATATAGAACACTTTACAAAATTTACAACAACAAAAAAAAGAAGTAAAAAATAAATAATAATAAATGCCCTAAAAACTAGATTATAAAACACAAAAAAGGATTAAATATGTAATATAGTTATTGTGGTTTTTTTTTCTGTTTTCTGTTTGAGTGTCATAGAGATTTATAGTGCATTACAGTGGAACCTTGGATTACGAGCATAATCCGTTACGGAAGCGGGCTCGTATTCCAAAAACACTCGTAAACCAAATAGACTTTTCCCATAAGAAATAATCGTTCTACAGCCCAAAACAACAAATACATAAAATAATTAGAAATACATAAAATAAATACAACATATAAATAAAAAAATAAAACAAATTAACCTGCACTTAACATTTTTTAAAAAGTAAAAATAAATCCAGACAGATAAGTGTTTCCGTTTGTCACACAGGGGACGCAGCAG
This sequence comes from Clarias magur, assembly GCA_013621035.1. Lineage (NCBI taxonomy): Eukaryota > Metazoa > Chordata > Actinopteri > Siluriformes > Clariidae > Clarias > Clarias magur. The sequence goes on from QNUK01000675.1 coordinate 56,000, forward strand.
GGGAGACGATTACCCATAATTCCCGCAGCACAAGAGAGAGAAAAATCATTGGCTCAGTTGTGATCACTTGCCGCTCGCTGTCAAAATAAGAGTCGCATGCGTGATACATGATACTCGGCGCTCGTGAACTAATACTTGCTCGGTTTCCGATGCAAAATTTATTAAAAATCTTTGCTCGGTTTGCGGAACACTCGTAAACCAGGTTACTCGCAATCCGAGGTTCCACTATGTATAGATTTATACCATCATCATCTTCAGCAAAAACATCCGACAGTAAAAAGACAGTAAGAGTCTTGTCCACACACACACACACACACACACACACACACACACACACACACACACACAGTGCGATGAGGACTCACAGGATTGGGACTAAACATCTGCGTGTCCATTAAGTAAACCACTTGTTAGTGAGACAAGTCAGTTTGTTAGGGAGCATAAAGACTGGACTTTGGAGCGATGGGAACAGGTCATGTGACCTGGTGAGTCCAGAGTGATGGGCGTGTCGGGGTGAGAAGGGAAGCACATGAAGCGATGCTCCCATTATGAAGTCAGCTGACCTCCTGAATGTCCTGAATCACCAGTACGTCCCATCTATGGAGGGTTTCTTCTTCCCATAAGGAACTCCATAGAGTGTGAGAGAGTCTAAGGTGATTGAATGATATTTTAGTGTGTGTGACTTTGGTCAGGCAATGTATATTTAGTCCAGATTAGAATCCGCTTCAGTGTCACTGTACAAATCCAATGAACTGCAACTACTTACAATAAATAACAGTTGTATTAAAATAATGTTGTTCTGGCTTCGTATGTACAGTACAGGGGGATGAGTGTCTTATGTACAGAAGGTACAGTAGGTATTATAAATGTACGGTAATATACAGTATATCCGTGCAAACATTGTGCAATGGTGAAGTCATGTTAAAAAAATCCGGATATGCGTATGTACATGGATATGGGATGTAAACAGTATGGATGTCTGTATAGTACAGAATGTACACGATGAATATGTAGTGCAATGGTAAACAGAAATAAATCAACTATGATGCGGAGTGCATAAAGTCGTGTAATGTAAGTGAAAGTGATGGTAACAGAGACGTACTGTATACGAGTTTTTATTGATTCGAGTCGAGCACTGAGGCTCTGCTTTAAGCCGTGAGTGGGCGTGGTGTTTAACCAGAAGTGGGCGTGTTTTTGAGGCACAGGTGGGTGTTAGCAGCAGGTGAAGACTTCAGATTCATATTCGGTCTGTGTGGGTGTGGAGCGAGCAGGAAGACACCAGGCTGAAGCGCGCGCACACACACACACACACACACACACACACACACACACACACACACACTGCTGGGAGTTTCATCATCGGATCCAGGCGAGGCTCAGGTGAATTTCCAGATCCAGGTGAGCGCTTGTCATTTTTAAATGCTTGTTTAGAAGCCTGAAATCTGCCTCATGTGATCAGAGTGAACGTTTCTAACAGCACCGGGTGATTTTATAAAGAGGTAACGATAATGCCGTCGGTTTGATGGATTATGAGAAAGACAACGGTGTAAACAAATTATAGGCAAATATCCGTACGGCCTCCTGCGTCACGGCGCCTCCAGGCTGCGCGTCGGATCACCTGCACGCCGGCCCTGGGGCTCTGTGTGCTCAGGTGTCGCAGGATTATTCGGAGTGATCACTGTGTTTACATTTCCATGTTTTTCCCGCCGTATTTTTTTTCCCCATCGTTCCCTGGAAGAGGCGCCGTGCTGCTCCGAGGGACGCGACCTCACTCGGGTTACACGACGTTTACACACCACAGTGGTTGCAGCGCATGGCTGTTCCATCTGCTCCATCGTGTTTATTCTAGATCTAACGTCGGGGACGTGTCGCGCTCGGGTCCGCGACCGCATGGGTGGGTGCAGCTTTTCCTCGTATCATCACCACCATCACCTTCATCACATAGAAACAAGTCATAAAGGTCAGAAATCTGCTTTTACGCCGCGTCCAGTGACGAAGTCTCACTTGGATACGTCAAAACTCTCCGCCATGTTTCCGCCAGGATTTGATGCAGCGTTTGTTTGTTGTTGTTGTTGTTGTTTAAAGGATTTATTGTTATGATCGATTAAGTGAAAAACTCATTTAGGGATAGATAAATCATTCATTCATTAATAAATAAATAAATAAATAAATAAATAAATAAATGCACGAGTGAAGAGTTTGCTCCAGTGTTACATGTTGCTTTAAAACAGAAAGAAGCTACAGTATATAAAGGAGTGAAAGAATGTGACCTGTGAGGGAAGTCGAGGTACAGCAGGGTGTGTCAGCTCCAGTCTTGCGCGCACACACACACACACACCCTGGCACATTTCAGCCCTTTGTTACAATTCTTCCAGCAGAATAAGACACACCTTTATTTGCAGCTTATACCCACACACACACACACATACACACACACACACACACACGCACGCACGCACGCACGCACACACACACACACACACACACACACACACACACTCTCTGATTGTTGTCTGATCATCTCATCGTTAAAAAAATTCTGTGTGATATTTTATCCGTTATTATTTTTACTGAATATTATGTAATTATTCTTTATAATTTCTCTGTGAGCTGATCTTCATAAAACTGCTACATTACAGTTATGATTCTGTCTAATTGAAGGCGTCCTGGATTTTTAATCCTGCAAACATTTCTGTATTAATTCAGAACGCGCACACACACGGAGGAGGGGGAGATAGGGGGTTGTCATCACCTGACCTCTGACCTTGAGGTTAAAGCCTCGGCGCTGTTGAAGGTGCTGATTAATTCTCTGTTACACACCGTACGGTTTCCGTCGCAGCCAGACGTTTCTCTCCAGACGGTGTTGTGCGATGCTGGACAGACATACAGTCAGAAAACACAGAAATGTCTCTGAGACTGGTTTTGGGTCGTCCGGTGTATGAAATGTAAAGATTAGGATGATTAAAAGAGTCCTGACCAATGTACAGACAAGACCTTTCTTTTATATGTATACAGTCGAGCCTAAAAATCACAGATTCATATTCATACCCTCTCAATAATAATCAATAGAAAAGCCTTTATTGGTTATTACAGCAATCAAACGCTTCCTATAATTGCTGAGCAGCGTCTTGCACGTCTCCATTGGAATTTGGTCTCCATGAGCTCCAGCTCTTTCAGGTTGGAGGTTCTCCTCGCCATCACCTTGATCTCTGGTTCTTGATCTGGGCCTCTGTAGAACGTTCATGTTCTTGTATACTCCACCATTTCTTCACCACCTTTGCTGTGTGTTGTTGGTCGTTGTCGTGCTGAAATGTCCACTGGTGCCCAAGGACAAGTTTCTCTGAGGATGTTGGTGAGAACGTTGACGCTCCTTCCTTTTTCATGGTGTTTACTCCGGTTAGGTCCCCTGGTCCACCAGCTGAAAAACACCCCCAAATCATGACATTAGGTTCCCACCAGCATGTTTCTTCTTCTTCTTCTTACGTCTCTCAGACTTCTGGTCTTCTGTTTTGTGGTCGGATGGAGCGGAAATTGAATTGTTTGGCCACATTGTTTGATGTCTTCAGTTGGCATAAAAAAGGAGAAGCCTTCAACCCTAAGGACACCGTCTCCACTGTCGAAACGTGGTGGTGGGAACCTAATGATTTGGCGGTGTTTTTCAGCCAGTTGACCAGGGGACCTAATCAGAGTAAACGGCACCATGGAAAAGGAGCAATACATCAACATTGGGACACACATTGTCTTAACGTCGTCAGGGAGACACCTGTGTCAATTCTGATCAAGAAAAAACTTGCTGGTTGAATAAAAGTAACTTTAGGTCAGGATTTGCACACGTAATATAAATCTCTTAAAACTCGTTAGGGCTTAATTGTCCTCACTGTAAATCATGTCATTGTGTTGATTGTGCGCGTTAATGCCCTGTGGCCCCGCCCTTTAGGAACACCTCGGCATTAGCGCGGTGTACCTTGTTAGCAGCTGTACCGCAGTGTCACGACAGTGTTATGCTGTTGTCATAGAGACTAAACCCGGTGAAACGCTCGAGTGCCGAAGTCTCCGCGCCATTTTACCGCTGCTGAAACACGAGTCTGTTTCGGTCACGTTATCAACGTCTATATTAAACCCTTATGATGGGGCAGGCGTGAACGTTTCTCTAATCACAGTATGACTTATTCATTTATTAGGTTAGTTATTTGGCATATGGATTACGTCGTTACACAGGGAGAGACGTTAGTAATTAGCGTGCGGAGTGTGAGTGTGTGTTAAGGTGTGTACAGGGGCAAGTTTGGAGGACGGTTCGATTTATGTGGCTAACTGCTACCTTGTCAAATATGTCGAAGCACATTTATTATGGTGTGTGTGTGTGTGTGTGTGTGTGTGTGTGTGTGTGTGTCAAGGCCACTGTGGAATAAGGATTTAATGTAACAACAGTTTAAAGTTGTTTCTGTGTAACAGTAAGTTGGTAGCATGTACTGTACAGCCTGAGAACTCGACCTTGAACTGCTCTGACCTCCTCCCTTATGACATCACAATTACACTGTAATAACTGCTGTGGCGCAACAATGAACTAGATCACTGTGTGGTGCTGATGAGTGGACTTACTGTCCTACAGTATACTGTACCGTCTTGTCCCAGGAATCTGTGGGCACGAGGCCAATCCACTGCAGGGTGCGTGCACACACACACACACACACACACACACACACACACACACTAGTCTCGACATGTTTTTATGTTTTTTGCTTCCTCTGTGGAAGGGAGAATGCACACAGACCCCCCGAGGTGGGAATCGAACCCTCAAGCCTGGAGAGCAAGGCGACCGCGCGAACACCTACACCAGGGTGACGCCTGCATGTGTCCATTACAGTCTCAGGGACGCGTCGGTGCCGACCGCTTCACCGCACCAATGTTTGGTCTGCAGAACCTGTGGCTCCGCCCACTTAACTGCGCCAGTGTTTAGTCTGCATCCTGCGAGAGGCAAATGGGCCAGAACACGGCCTCATTCAATTTACACACGTCCTCGTGAGTTGCACTTCAGGACAAAAGGGCAGGGTATGATCGTGAGAGCTGTGGGCGGAGCTTAATTCCGGGCCAGCAAGACAGCACCCTTGGATCCTATTGTACTTTGTGCTCATAAGTTTCTAATTGCAGGCGGTAAAACACCTTAGCGTCACAGAGCGACACCTTTTATTCACGCCAAGCAAAGCCGACTTTAAGGATTTCCCCAATGATCCGGTACGTTTGAGGAAATTAGGAAAGTCAGGCAAATCCAGGGATTAAGATGCAGCGACAGTCTTTTGCATGAAACCACTTACAATAACACACACAATCCTGAGCTCTTTTCCATGTGACATATGATCACGTGTTCGTAACAAACACTTTTCCGTTTCTGACACACATTTTTACTCTCCCTTTGTCTCCGTCTCTCTCCGTCTCTCTCTGTCTCTCAGGTCAGCGTTCACAAAGGAGGCAGCAGGTATTCAGCACCCTGTGGTTTTGTTTCTGTTCCTCTGAAGCGATCATTTTCCATTCAAAGAGCACAGCTGTGTAAGACTGTGTGTATGTGTGTGTGTGTGTGCGAGTGTGAGAGAAAGCTTGTGGGCAGGTGTGTGTGTATGATGGCGGTGACTGAACTTTCCGAAAACACACCGCACGAGGGTGATGGCCACATTGAAGTATTAGTTCTGGACACTTCCCCGCGCACTCAGACTCCGCCCACAGAACTCACCCTGGCCACCGCAGAAGAGGGCGGAGCCACAGACAACGCCGCACCCCAGTCACGTCTGTCTCGAGGATTTGCACGTTTGCTGCGTAAGAACCAGGACTACATCCGCATCAGTTTGAGTGAGCCGCGCCACGAGCGCCTGCATGTGGAGGATTTGCCAGCGGAGTGGTGGAAAACGGGCGTGGCCTTCTTGTGGGCGGGGACTATGCTGTTCTGCACCACGGTCATGATCACAGTGGTGCACGAGCGAGTCCCGGAGAAGGCAGACAACCCGCCGCTGCCCGATAAGTTCTTTGACTTTGTGCCACGTGTGGACTGGGCGTTTACGGTCACCGAGGTCATCGGCATCGCGCTGACGCTGATCTGGACCTCACAGTGGCTCTGTCTCCAGCACAAGTCAGTGTCTACTCTCCGTCTCCGTCTCCCGTTTTTGTCTGCTACTGTCCCTCTGCTACTCTCTCTGTGCGTGTCTCTTTGTCGTGGTCTCTCTCTCTGCCACTTTCTCTCTCTTTGACTGTCTTTTCTTTTTCATTGTGTCTCTGCCTGTCTCTCTCTGTTGTGCTTGTGGGTGGTCTTGTCTCTCTGTCTGTCTCTCTTTTTGATTGTCTCTTTTTTACTGTCTCTCTGTTTGTTTGTTTTTTTTAGTCTCTTTGTCTGTCTCTCTCTGTTGCCGTCTCTCCTTTTCACTCTCTTTGTCACTGTCTCTCTGCCAGTCTCGCTTTCATTGTCTCTCTCTTTTATTGTCTCTTCATAGTCTCTCTGCTTGTCTCTCTTTTTCTGTGTCTCTGCCTGTCTCTCACAGTCTCTCTGCTTGTCCCTCCGTCTTATGATGACTCTGACTGTCTCCTTTTTCACAGTCTCTCTGCCTGCCTCTTTGTCACTGTCTCTCTTTTGTTGTCTCTCTCTCTGTCTGTCTCTCTTCTTTTACCATCTCGCTTTTTCACAGTCATTCTGCTTGTCTCTCTTTTTCCCTGCCTGTCTCTCACTTTCTCTCTACTTGTCCCTCTCCATTATGGCGACTCTTCCCGTCTCCTTTCTCGCTGTCTCTCACTATCTCTATCTATGTCTCTCTGCCTGTCTCTCCTTTCGCCTGCCTTTCCGCCCGTCACTTTTCCTTCTCTCTCTAATTCTAGTGTGAATGTGTGTTCTGGTGTGTGATAAGGGGAACGTTTTGGGGGAAGTGATTGTTTTTTTTTAATTGTGCTGATTTTTTGTAAATGAAGTTATTGTTCGCTGCCAACATCGCCACAGCAGCAACAGTGGGCCACAACACACATGTGCTGCAGTCAACTGTTAATAACTAATAACTTCATAGAGCTCAGTGGAGACACAAGCACGATATCTAATCTTAGAAACGTGTGGAATGTATAAACTGTGCACATGTGAATGAGGAATTCATGGAAATTAGGATTTTACACACACACACACACACACACACACACTACCAACCAATCAAAAACACGTATTCTGCACCAACATGGGACACGTCATCAGATCTCTTTAACACACACAACGCTGCGCACGTCCACTGTGTGCTCCTCCTGGAAAGAGTCGAGTTTGTCCGCTGGTGACAGACTGTAAATGATAAAAGGAAGTGTGTGTGTGTGTGTGTGTGTGTGTGTGTGTGTGTGTGTGTATTCAGGTCAATCATAGGCCGAAGATTCTTCTTCCTGATTGGGATCCTGTATTTGTATCGCATCATCACCATGTACGTCACCACGCTGCCGGTCCCGAGCACACACATGAACTGCGCTCCCAAGGTTTGTGTGTGCACACGCTCATGTGTGTGTGTGTGTGTGTGTGTCCTCTTTGCTTTCATCTCCTCTGTAATGAGCTCTTATTCTCTCTCTCTCTCTCTCCAGCTGTATGACGATGCAGTAGGGAAAGTGCATCGCGTCCTCCAGCTGCTCTCAGGCGGAGGTTTGTCCATCACGGGTTCACACATGATGTGCGGTGATTTCCTGTACAGCGGTCACACGGTCATGCTCACTCTCACCTCCCTCTTCATCACTGAATGTGAGTGTGTCACTGACTTCATCATCATCATCATCATCATCGGGCTAGTTAGAGTTATAAGCATGATTCCACACACTGAACATTCTAGGCCTTATTTCTCCCATTCGTAGCTGCCCAGAACTCTGGGACTGAAATGACCTCCACCTGGGATTGTAATGTGGACTAACGGCTAATTAATTAGTCATGCTAATGTTCGAGGTCGCCATCTGGCGGTTGTCATGGTAATGCTTTATTTGGACACTGTTCTGTTTAGAGCAAATGAGGGAGGATGTGAATCGTTTATGGTACCGAATCGGGTCCGCTTTAATCGATTAGAGGTGGGTAGATCGAAGTTCAGCTCTCTAATTACCACTAACTAGTGCTAATGAAGACAGGGAAGTGTTTCTAATCTGCATATGCATGTATGAATGTGTATATTCACAGATATTTGTAGTTGATCGATGAATGAGCGGCGCATGATCTGCTTGACCCTCGTTACGGTTTATTTCCTGTGTCAGACTCCCCCCGCAGGCTGTGGTGGTATCACGTGGGCTGCTGGTTGCTGAGCATGGTGGGCGTGGTCTTCATCCTCGTAGCTCATGAGCACTACAGCGTCGACGTGGTGGTGGCGTACTTCGTCACCTCGCGCCTCTTCTACTGGTACCACACCTTGGCTAACAACCAGGTAAACACCACCAGCACAGCACGGTGTCGGTGAGACGTGTCTCGGAGCGGGACACGCACGAGCCGCCGTGCTGCGGTATCGTGTCCTGTCCAACAACGACCAGGAAGTGCTCAACTGTAAACCTTTACTTTCCTAGCATGCGCTTTACTGTAATAATGTGAGTTACGTAGCTACAGTTTTTATGGGAACAACCCATACAGCTAGTTCCTGGGGAAAGAAAATAGTGTTTTGTGCTAAATATACTACAAAATTTGCCTCCGAGTGGCGCAGTGGTGAAGTTCTCGCCCTATCATCCGGAGACGGCGAGTTCGATTCCCGGGTGACGCTGTAACCTCTCGCAGCCGGAGGTCTAGAGAGAGCTGATTGGCCGAGCTCTCTCAAAGGGGCGGGACGAGAGGTACTTGGTGCTCCTCCCACATTAATCATGACTCTACAGCCAATCAGGAGCATCTGTGAGCTCACGCGAGCGGAGGGAGCGGATAGCGCCGTCCTCCGAGTGTGTGCATGAGCAAGCAGTTCGAAAAGATGCAGCCGGCTGGTGTGACGTGGTTCAGAGGAAACACGTGATAGAACTGGTAGACTTTGGAGAAGTGGAGCCCCCTAGTGACGAGGGGGAATTGAATACCACTAAATTAGGGAGAAAATCTGGAGAGAAAAAAAAAAAAAATATATATATATACACTACAAAGTTAAAAGATAGTATAACTTGATTTCGCTCAATGGGACTGATGATGTTTTAAGACAGACTCGAACTCTCCCTCATCTCACGCAGTTCTTGGTTTTTATTCTCATCCTGATGAACATCATTGCTGCCTGTGTTTGACTAAAAGAACCGAAAACACAAGAACCAGTCAGTTATCTATTAACTGAATCAGACAATTGAATCACTCAAACAGATTGAAAGAGTCAGAATCAGAGAATTATTATTATTATTATTATTATTATTCAGTTTTATTTGTATAGCGGTTTAACAATTGACATTGTCGCAAAGCAGCTTTACACAATCAAAAGAATTATGTTTGTATGAAATGTGAACGTGAGTGAATCAAACTGATAAGACTATTAAGACTGATGAGATCATGAACGCTCTCTCTTTCTTCCAGTCTCTAAGAGAGTCTCCTCAGGATCATCTCTCTCGTGTGTGGTGGAGGTTCTTCTTTAACTTCCTGGAGAGGAACGTTCACGCCGTGGTGCCCTGTAAGTTCTGCTGGCCTGTTCCTCTGCCCACCTCCTGGATAACTTCACCATGTGACTCGTACTCCAAAGTGCAGATCACCCGAGAAGAGTGACACACACACACACACACACACACACACAGAACACACACATACAGGACAGAAGGTTACAGCTCAGGCTCTCACACACTGCAGTATTTTACAGACTGAGAGGATAGACCTCTGTGTGTGTGAGTGTGTGTGTGTGTGAGTGTGTGTGTGTGCGCGCACACGTGCAAGTTTGTGCCTAAGTGCTTTAAAGACTCTATCTGATGAAAAACTAAAGTTCTTTTAAATGAAGGATGTTTCTGATTGTGTCTCAGCCGCATGCCGTTAGCATCACCGCGGCGAGTGTGTGTTTACTGACGTTACTGAAGTACTGTTGTTTATGTTTATTAAGACACACTGTGTTTTATTTCAGTGTCAATATATATTTTGCATGAATAATGAAAGTCCATCAGCGCGTGTTGTTGTTTTTTGTTCTGCTGTATGAGAATGTAACATAATAAAGTATTTTTCTATATAGTTGTGAATACACACACACACACACACACACACACACACACACACACACACAGCACTAGAAGGTATACAGATCTCACGTCCCCCAGTTAATATAGTAGTTGTACTGCAAATAAAATATAGGGATGTACACAATTTAAATAATGCTGAAATGAATGACTGTTTCTACAATCTAAGTGTGTGATGTAGTTTAATACAACAGCATTATTGCAGTTCATTTTATAATTAAGTAAAAAGAAAAAAATCCACAAAGCGACACACGTACAATATTACAAAATGCACTTTTACACTTACTGTAGCAATATTACTGTTGAACGGCGCTGCTGTGCGGAAACAAACGTAAAGCAAACATCGAGACAAAGATTCATTAAGAGTTTATTTGTATTTGAGAAACACGTCTGTATAATTCAAATGGAATCATTCCACACATCGTCGGTGTTCTGATGAAACCCCGTAACTTAATTTTTCAACTTTTTCTGGAGAGCGAAAAAAAAAAAGTAAAAAAAAAAAATGCACTTGAAATGTAAATGTATCCAAGACAAATACAGCATATATATATATATATAGCACAGAGTAAGTTACATGTTGCACTAAAAATAATTAATATGCACGGGGGAAAAAACGATTTTGGGGAAAACTTGAGTTACGAGGTTTGATCAGCACCGACGATATACTCAACCTTACATGTTTGACTGAGAACGTGTTGTTGGTGGGCCAATCGATTAATTAAGATTTGAGAATGTAATGTGAATTTGATGACTCGGTGCTGGCAATGCTAAGCTAGCCCGGTGGAGCTGCAGAATGCTACAGTATACAGAATGCATATCCAGAGGGAGCCGATTGTAGCAGGAGACTTTAATCATGTGTTTTCCTCACCAGAGGAACAATAACATACTGGATCACAGTTGCACCAACATCCCAGGAGCTTATAAAGCTGCTCACTCACCACATCTCGGGTTATCCGACCACGTCTCCGTAGCAATGACGCCATCCTACAGATGCTTATCTGTAGAGCAAAACCAATGGTTAAAACTGTCCAGTGATCCACGGCTGGAGTGAAGAGTCCACCTCACGGCTGCTGTTTTAGAGTCCTGCAGACTGGCAGCTGGTTGCTAGTACAGGTCTGGAGGAATATAGTCTTCCTCCCCCTCCACATAAGTGAAAGTGAAGCTTTCTTGGTGAAGAAAGCTCAGCAGAGGATTTTTTCCCCTAAGGAAGATCAAGAAGTCCAATGTACCATCTCAGCTCGTAGTACATTTCTCAAGGAGTACGAATTCTCTCTCGCTGCATGACCGTGTTGTACACCGGCTGCACTACAGAGAACCGGAGAGACCTGGCTCAGACCGGACAGAGGATTGTGGGGATCAAGCTCCCCAAACTCAACACAATATTTGCTAGCTGTCTACACAAAAGAGCTAGCAACATCATCAAGGATCCAACCCATCCAGGATACAGACTGTGCCCCTCCCATCAGGCAAAAGATACAGGACAATCAGGACACACTACCAGACTGAGGAACAGCTTCATCCCTAGAGATGTGTTATTGCGTTATTCCCTAGTCTGGGACGGTCGATAGGGGAGTCCTCCTGTCCTCCTGTGGAGCATGTGGGGACCTTTTGGACGTGGAGCGGTGACAAGAAGACAAAAAGGAAGCGCTCCACTTTAAAACTCTTTTCCTTACCCAATCTCTCTGAGGACTGTGTAGTTGCAATCAGGGCAGGCCCAAGACGAGCAGGGCATGAGAGGAAGGAGATAACTCAGGAAGGAGATCACATCCGAGTGGTTTACAGTGAAATGCAGAGTGACTGAGACGGTGCAGTGGGTGATCGGGGCGAGATAACAGTCATCAAAAGCCTGGACAGTAAGCAGGTAACTCATGGAGCGAATATCAAGGAAAGTTGCCAGCGATAAGCAGATTCGATTTTGGTCTGCCCCAGAATCCAACAGGGCATATTCAATTCTATTCAGTTTTATTTCTATAGCGCTTTTAACAATTGACATTGTGGCAAAGCAGCTCTACACAATCAAAGGGAAAATCTCCCTGAGATGGTGAGAGGAAGAAACCTTGAGAGGAACCAGAGTCAGCAGGGAACCCATCCTCATCTGGGTGATGACGGAGAGCAGGGATTGATCTGCACTCATACTGTGTGTCAGGAGGCTGCAAGTTCAGTAGAACAGGAGACGTGTTTAAGTTCATATGGAGTCCAGTTGGTTATTGGAGACTTAGGTAGACCGTAGGAAACTCTAATTTGGAACTATCGAGCGACTGCAATCACGAGTCCTCAGAGAACATCTGTCTGCATCAGCCGAGGACAGGAGCGTCTTCATGGTGAAGTGGAACCGTCCCCAGTCACCACACGCGTCCCAGACAGACCACACGGGGCATCCATGTGACCAGATCTCCAAATAGGACTAGTCAGATAGGTTCAGAGTGCAGAGGATGTCTGGATCACTGGTGGATCAGTAGTGGCTTGTGTAGCTCAACAGAAAGACAGGAAGAAAGAAAGAAAGTGAGAAGAGAAGAGAAGAGAAGAGAGCAGAAGATAAGGAGAGAAAACAGTTGGGTATGGTGAGAGTCGTGTAAGGTGAATGCGGGCTCCCTTGGATGTAAAGCAAACAAATAAATTCACCGTCAACAAACCTGAGTGAACAATGAGAGTGGGGAGGACAGCATCTAAACATAGCAGTTCACCAGAATACTCTACGTCCATGAGTCCCCCAGATCTGCTCCTTTACCTAAGGCTCATCTATTTAGCCGAGACTTACATTTACTTGAGTCACTTTTTTTTTTTAAAAAACGTACTTATTACGTTGACTTTTTACTCCTCTTACTCCGCTACGTTCAGCTCCACTCGACTCGTTACTTTTCTAACCGTTTATTGTACACATTAGATATTCTTTACTTTTGCCAGCGAAATGCACCCCGTGGATCTACCACATGATTCTGTTTCAACAGTCATGCATACAGTAGCAACAATAATCGCATGACTCCGTTTGACCAATCAGCCGCAATAACAAACAACAACCACATGTAGTAAAATGACAACACAGAAATAGTGCATAGCGGGAAAAAACGATTTAGCCGTGATAGACAGCGAAGGAAACATCATGCAGTTAGTTTTCCTGTTTTATTTAATGTTGCAATGTTAACATACAGTATATAGAATAAACGGTTAGAAAAGTAACGAGTCGAGTGGAGCTGAATGTAGCGGAGTCGCGTTTCATCTTCACAAATCTACTCCAGTAAAAGTAAAAAGTCTTGTCCAGTAAAACTACTCATACAAGTTTGTTTTTTTAAAGTCACTTAAGTAAATGTGACTCGTTACTACCCGCCTCTGGATATACTGTAGGGCTATTTTAGCAATGAACTGCTTTAATAACGACAAGAATCATACAGCATCATAACAATCAACTGAATTGTAATGCATCGTACTTCACAAACACTTATCCCGGAATCTGCAGTTGTATTTTTGTAAGGGCTTTGACCCATTAACATTAACATTTTGCTGCGTAATACTACATGCTAGACAATACTGTGTATGTGTGTTTATGTCGGTGTCCAGAACCTGGTATTTTATCGGGTGGAATCTGTTGGGAGATGAACAGTCAGTTCTCGGCTCGGCGCTTAACTTTACCTTCCAAGGTGTGAATAAGGGAAGATCGGAGGAAGTCACTTTTTTTCACCGAAAAAATGTGTATTCAGAGAGGTGAAGACAAGCGCAACAGCGCAGGTTCTAGTTTCCTGTCACAGTCCAGAGCCGAGACCTGACCGTCCAACTTCCATGGGTCAGTGTGCGGAATTTAGACTTTACATCAAGCTGTCAAACACAATTAGGAAGCAGGAAACACGGAACAGCAAGCGGCAGCGCTGACATTCAGTTTACCGTAACACTAAACATTAATACTCCTGACAGTGATCTGTCGACACACCTGAGTAAGAAATGTGGCCCAGTCACTTTGTCACCATGAGCGAACTCTCTGCCTTCAATCAACACCGAACTACGGCAAAAGAATTCTGATCTCACACACACACACACACACACACACACTATTATAATAGCACAAACACTGACTTCTATAGTAATAAATTCTCCAAGTGAAGAGATTATAAATATCAAATATTACACATACACGCCATAATTAAAAAATATTTATGCATTGTGTTTAATTATCTTATTCTGATTGAATAATTTAAATCCTCTCTCACACTGTTACGCTCAGACTAAAGACCTGCTAGTGTACAATCAGGATAAACTTCTTTGCTAGCACTTTTAAAAAGTTCTGCCACAAAAGGGAATCGTGATGTCTGGCCTGGTTTTAGCAGGAGATTTGCTTTTTATTTAGCTACAAAACATTTTATTTAGTTTCAGTAAATTGCATTAGCTGGCTGTGTGAGGGGACGGAGTAGAGCTAGCAAGGTTTTGTTTTTTTTCTTTTGTCTCAGACATTTGTTTCTGTTCAGCTATAATAAAATATGTTTTTTTTTTTTGCTGGCTTTATGTTTAAATGTCCAAAAGTGACTGATCCGCCGACCGAAAAAAAAAAAAAATGATAAAGAATTGTTATTTTTACTCGGCTAACATCATCTGCAGATATTTTTGCTGCTAGCAATGACCGTCTCGTGCTGAGTTTTATGTTGTGTGTGTGTGTGTGTTTTTTTTTATCACTTTATGATAAAAATAATTTCTCATTACATTATTTCCCCAAAGCACAGTCTACAGTCTGTCGCTTTGATCATTAATTATGATGTTCAGACTGTTGTCATTTTGCGGCATCCATTTATTAGTGTGATAACATACATGACATAATATTAGCATGTAATCAGAGCATTATGAGCATGGTCTCCAAACCATACCTGATATCATTACCAACTGCTTTCATATCAAAACAACTTTGCTAACAAAACATATAGTAATAAAAGACAAAGAAATTAAAGAATTTACTTTAAAGCACCCAATCTCAACTTCATCTACTTTATTAGCATTATTAGCGAGAATGGTGCGTCGGGTTCCACTTCACTGGTTGTACTTGGTGACCGCGTGCCAGCCGGTGTGCTGCCGAATCCACTCGAAATATTGAGCCACTTGAGTGTACACTCCGGGAAAGCCGGCTTCTCCACACTTTTCTCCCCAGCTCACGATTCCCCACACATATGAGACACCGCTCGCATCCTTACACACTAACGGGCCTCCTGAGTCTCCCTGGCAAGAGTCCACGTTCCCCTCCAGATCACCTGACATGGAGAATGTGAGTGTGGGCGAATTAAACATAGAGACAGGCAGAGATGAATTATGTAAATGAGTGAGTTACGTTGGACGGGTGAGGTGGGACAAGTGAGGTAAGATGTACACAGACCTGCACACATCATTCCTTTGTGATACCGGTTCTTGTAGTAGGATTCGCAGTTAGGTATAAGGCTCACATTGGCCCACCTCAGGATGTTCACACTGTCTCCCTCTACAAAGACACAGAGAGGATTTCCATTGTGGTCAGGCATGATAGCAGTGAGACAGATAACACCAGTGTGGACACTGGTATGATTGTTAATTTGTGGAGGGGTGAGACAGATGAGACTAGTAGGGAAAGGTATGATAGTTGAGTTGTGGAGGGATGAGACAGATAAGACCAATGTGGACATGTTTGTTAGGTCTGTTGTAGAGGACTGAGACAGATGAGACCAGTCTGGAATGGTATGTTAGTTGAGCTGTGGAGGGGGTGGGGCAGATGAAACCAGTGTGGGCATGTTTGTTAAGTGTGTTGTGGAGGTGTGAGACAGATGAGACTAGTGTGGACAGGCATGTTAGTTACGTTGTAAAGCAGTAAGACAGATAAGACCAGTGTGGACAAGTATGATACTTGAGTTGTGAAGGGGTGAGACAGACGAGACCAGTGTGGACAGGTATGTTAGTTAAAGTTGTGGAGAAGTGTAACAGGCCAAAATTGAGCAAGTGAGTCAAGAGGGACAAAATTAGCGTTATGTTAAGCGGTTGTGCACAATAAGGTCTTGCGTACGTTTGTTGCGTCCCCAGCCAGAGATAGTGCAGGTGTAGTTAGGAGGAAACTGCAGTGGTGACCAAGGCACACAAACAGGGCGTACAGCAGGGTTCGGGTGGAGGCACTCCTTCACGTTGGCCAGTTCCTCCAGCTGGATGAGCGCAATGTCGTTCTCGTAGGTGCGCGGGTTATATTCCTTGTGAATGATGATGTTCTTCACTGGGACACTGTCAGTGGTGGTCTGCAGAGATATCTTCTTCCACAGGGAGAATTTAATACGGAATGACTGGGGCTTCGGTCTGCACACAAACATTATATAGTGTTTTATAGAATAACTAAGAAAAGGGTCAGTGTTACAGTATTTACCAATTGAGTACCTGACACAGTGAGCGGCGGTCAGAACCCAGCACCCGCCAAGGTAAGCACCACCACAGTGGATTTTGTCGTCTTCCTGTATGGCCACCTGCCACTGTATCTGAGTCTGAACACAACAACACACAATAACACACAACTTACTGCTGTGTAATGTTGTGTATTGGGGTGAACTGCTGTGGTGTGTTATGGGATGTTATGTAGTGCCTTGTACTGTTGTGTGGTGTTGTATAATGTTGTGTAGTGGTTTGTTGTTTGTGTTGTGAGTGCTATGTTGAATGAACCAATTTCACTTATCTCTCCTGTAAGATGATCAACCTGTGTATTAGATCCTATACTGACATTTTCTCAAGTAGATCGTACCAGCAACAACAGAACCCCTGTTGAGAATAATTAACTCTTCACTCAACAGTGGGTATATTCCAAAATCTTTTAAATTAGCAGTTATTAAAATCAAAGCAGCCTTACAGAAAACCAGATATAAAGTTTCATTCAAAGCTGAATCAGTCCCTGTGCCTTATTGTGGGATTGTGTATTATTGTGTACTAGGACTGGGCGATTTTTTTAGATGAATTCAAATTTACGTTTTAAGACGATTCAATTTTTCCTTAAATCAAGGTATCGCGATTTTTTTATTAAAATATTAGATCAATTGTAATCGCACCAATGGCAGAATAATTAAGAGGCAAGTTTGTCCGACCACATGATGGCGCGCCTAATTAACCGTGAATCGATTTTACAGTTTCATTTTGGTGCGGCGCCGCGAGCTTCTGTAGTTCGGCCACGCCCCCTCTGTGACTCACACGTGGGAAATACGAGATACAACATGGCAGCGCGCGCTGATGAAACCAACAGAGTCGTGTCCAACACAGGCGCAGTTTCTTCAGTCGTATGGAAATTATTCGGGTTCGCAACTTTACACATTGAACAAGCCGAAGCCCGAAGTGTAAAATCTGTCTGAAGGTTGTGGCAACTAAAAGAAGCTAATTTACTGAGCACGACTAGTTTCCTCGCGCACCTCAAACAGAGACACACTGTTGAATCGGCATCGTGTTTGCCGCTGAGAGCTAAACAAGACAAGCGGCAGCGAGAAAGCACGAGGTAAAAGCCAGGAGAAAACAGCGAGCACATTTCCCCACTGTAGCCCATATGATAAGAGCGGCCTCGGTGGAAAGTTATTACTGGTGTTGTGTCGTGTTATATGTCTAAAGACATTATGCCCAGATACACAGTTTTAAAAAATGTCGCCAGGCTCCTGTTTGATTTTATTCAGCATGCAAGTTGCATGTGGTTAGCAAAATTGTTTAAGTGATTTAATATATATACTTTTAATCCAAATAAGCAGTTCATGTTTGGATATATCGTACTGCTTAAGTAAATAATAATAATAATAAAAAGAATTTTAATCGAAAATCGAATTTGGTCTAAAAAAAATCGAGATTCAATTTATAGGGCAGATCACCCAGCTCTACCGTGTACCCTTGTGCAGTGTTGTATGATGTGCATTAATGTGTAATGTGGAGTGTTGTGTTATTCTGTGCGTCTGTGTGTATCTGTATATTGTTGTGTAATGTGTCGAGTTTTATTGTGTATTGTGTATTATGTATGGTTGTGTGTTGCTGTGTTTATTACCATGTTTTACTTTGTAGTGTTGTTCATGTAGTCCATCATTGTGTATAATTGTGTTGTGTTGTGAAATGTTGTGCATCAATATTGTGTAATGTTAATATTACGTGGTATTGTTTATTACTGTAGGCGGCACGGTGGTGTAGTGGGGTTAGCACTGTCGCCTTGAACCTCCAGGGTCCTGGTTCGATTCCCGTCCCCGTGCTTGGTGGGTTTCCTCCCACAGTCCAAAGACATGTACGTTAGGTTAATTGGCGGCCAATTTGGGCCATAGTGTGTGAATGAGTGTGCGATGGATTGGCACCCTATCCAGGTTGTACCCCGCCTTGTGCACCAAGTCTCCTGGGATGGGCTCCAGGCCTTCGTGACTCTGAATACAGTATTAAGCGGTATAGATGGTGAGTGAGTGAGGGTGTATTATTGTGTATTGTTGTATGTCTGACCGGCATAGCTTCCTCTCCCCCCACCACACGTTTTGTGCGTCTGCGCGTTTCTTCCTCTGTCTTGTGAACATAGTCCATGTTGGGAATTCCACACTCCAGGGTCTCGGTGTAATTGCGTATCTTCAGAATATCTGGCACACACGTACGCACACACATTATTTTTGTGATATTGTGAAGTTGTGTGTCTGCACACGTTGCTTGTGAGTGTTGAGCTCGTTACCTTCTTTAGGATTTGTCCAACCTCTGTAAAACACACACAATATTCAAAGTAAACCACATTTTTGAACATGTATAGAGTTAGCATTCGGTTATAGTTAACTTTTCTGGGTAGTTGTGCAGTTTCTCAGCCTTACAGTGTGTGTAACTGACACTAGCTAACATTAGCGAGCTCTGCTGCTCTGGATAAGGCTAGCTGTGTAGTCTTGTTC
>QNUK01000675.1:80000-90000 GCA_013621035.1 Clarias magur
CACACACACACACACACACACACACAGAGAGTCTTCATTTCATTACTGTTTAATTTCTAAACATTACACACAGTCCTAACTCTAATTGCTGTTCAAACTTTTACACAAGGTCTTTTGCACTTAATACCAGTGAGAGAAGTTCGTTCCTTTTGTCCTGTTGACGTTATAGCAGCTATGAACAGTCCCTCCCGCACCTCAGCTCTCTCTCTATTCTCTCTAAACCTGGGACTGAGGAACCACAGAGCACCACAGTGTGAACCCGTCTGTCCTGAAGGTGAGATTGCAGCTACAGCTTCACCTCTGACTGTTGCACGGCACTCACACTGGAGACTCCTTACACTAAACAGCTGTACACGTCTCTGTTAATGGGCCGTTACTATGGAAACCAAACGAGTGCATTCATATAAACCTGCACTACGGTCTGAGCTGCTGTGAGAGAGAATGAATCAGCACCAATCAGACCAATCAGAGCGCAGATGTCATGAACTGATGGTACTACGGGCTGCTGTTGCCGTGGGCGGAAAAGAGGCAGGCAGAGCCGCAGAGGGTTTTTAAACATAAGAGTCTCTTTTAATAGCGAAACGCAGGCTTACATGGAGCTGAACAGAGACACGAGAGACGAGAGATAGGAGAGACCAGAGAGTAATGATTAGTCAGGTTAGTATATAGACCTGGATGATGACCTAACCTGGTTAGTAACTACGAGGGTTAGGATCTATACGGATTAGTAACTAACCTTAATTGGAACACAAACACACAAGAGGCTAAACACACACATCCATACTAGAGGCTAAAGCCACTAGCGGCCAATCCAACTAGAGGCTAAACCTACTGGAGGCTAAGTCTACTAGCGGCTAAACCTACTAGCAGCTAAGCACTAGCGGCTAAACCTACTAGCGGCTAAACACTCAAGTGGCTAAACACAGGACAAGAGACAAACTAAACTAGACACCAAGAGCTCCACAACATAACAGCACTGGGAACAGAAACATGACAAACTAGAGCCAGCTTAAAGCAAATGCAAACTAAAACAAAACCAAACCAAAAAGAACGCCCACTTAACATTATTAATGCTCGAGCCAGTTTCCCAGAACTAACAGCTTTTTATTGTGGATCTAATGAGCTACCTCGGTTCAGGTGAGCTCCCTCTAGCGGCTAAACCTACTAGCAGCTAAGAACTAGCCGCTAAACGGCTAAACACTCAAGTGGGAAACTGAGTTTACAAACAAAATTACACAAATGAAATTATCGGGCACATAGTGCCCTCTAGGGGTGGTCCGTTACAGCAGAGTTGTATATGCTGTGGTGATGAATAATAGACACAGAGGCCCAGGTGTAACTAACCCTGTCTACTGTACACAAAGATTTACAGTGTCGAATTCTGATTCAGTGAACCACAAGGAAGTGAATCAGAGTCACAACTAAAAGATTATTTCTGAATCATTAACACACGACTTTCCACATGTTTGAACTTTCACTATTCTACACCCATTTTAAATTCCAGATTTAAAGTTTAAGATTACTGTAGCATCCAGGCACTTTATTAAGTCAGCATTGTAGATAATGTAAATGCCTTCGCACAGCTTATCTAAACTTCAGACCCACTCTCGTCCAGCTTTAAAAGAATATGTTTAAATAAATGAATGAATCAATGTATAAAAAGAAGGAAGTTTCTCTACTGACACTGTGTGTAAACCATGTGCCCACTTGTGGGGTCGTGACCCCTGGTTTAGTGAATCATCCACAAGAGTCAATACAGTGGACAAATGGCGACACAGAGCAAAGAGCAGGACATTTGTATGAATATTGACTTTTCATCATCGGTCTGGTCTCTGTTACACAACCGTGTGCTCCAGATCCGCCTCAGCTGCATTCTAAAACCATGTACGGTTTTTTTTTTTTAATGGTGGCACCCTTCATAAAAATGAGCAAGAATACACAACAACCAAGTAATGAAGCTAATTTGGAGGAAAAGTTGTAGACATGCGGTGTTTTATTACATATGTATTTATTACAATTATTATTATTATATTATTATTATTATTATTATTATTATTATTATTATTATTATTATTATATGACATGTTAGCACAGTGTAAGCAGTGAAAAGCTCTGATTTTTGCACAGTAATCATTTTGCTATTTCTTTTTTTCCTAATGATGATGTACAAATCCATTTCATGAGGTCATTCCAAATATTATTTAGGGTACCAGAAAAAAAATTATTAGCAAAAGTGTAAAAGCATGATAGGAGAATAATAGAGAAAAGTAGAATGGTTTTAAATAATTTTGTTTATTTTATTATGAAGGGTGCCTTCTGAGGAGTGCCAATATTTTTAGAGTCACTCATTGCATTACAATGATAAAACATTAAATCAGATCAAATCTCAACTCGGCTTTATAGCAGCTGGATTGTAGCCTGAGGAGCACCTTTACTGCACGCAGACGCGTGTGCACAAACTTGAAACACTCACTCAGTCTGATTATTACTGAGTCTGAATTCCAGCCTAATAAACGTGTAGAACGAAGCTGTCAGGACTCACCGTGCGCCCGAGCTGCAGCAGGAGGGCAGAGAGAAGAAGAACGAGTGTGATCCTCATCATTCTATACTTCTGTCTGCCGTCTTCTCTCTGTCTTTTATCCAACTGAACCCCGAGTCCTGATTCTCCCCAAACAGACCTTCAGTAATCATTAACCTCTGTAAATACACACCGACGATTTACTGGAAGATTCCAGCACATAACACAATCAGACAATCTGTGTGTGTGTGTGTGTGTGTGTGTGTGTGTGTGTCACATTAAGTAACAGATAATGTTTATTTCACTCGAAAAGGGGGCAAAAGCCTTTGCATCATAAATGTATATAATTTTTTCATGAATTACTTCTTAACACAGATTATTTACAATTTTTTTGTTGTTGTTGTTCATTTGTGTTGCTGAAGGAAAAATAGTTGTGAAATGAAATACACTACATTAGTGTACATTCCGCTACAGTACACACTTCGTGACTTTCACACTCATCAACACTTGAACAAAACATACAGAAATACACATCAAATTGTGCGAGAAAAAAAAAACATGTAACAAAACATTTTTATTTTTGATAGATATTGATTTCTGTTATTAATCATTAAAATGTAATAATTAAACGATATAAAGCAAATAAAGAAGCAGGCTGAGCTGTGAAGAGACGCAAAACTAAATCAGACGTTATCTCTAGGAGACAAGGGCTGTGTCCCAAACCACAAACACCTCCAGTAAATGCTGCTTAAGCACCTCCACCACACCATCCTGCACACTAACACTCGCCCACTATTCAGTACACCAGTATGCGTTTGGGGTGAAGCCTAAATCTCTCTCTCTCTCTCATAATATACAAGGCTGTAAATCCTATTTGTTCCCATCTGTGCCTAACATGAGCTAAATCAGCTAATGCTAATGAGGCTTTTGAGGATGGCAGGAAGAAATGAACGTGTTTCTAATTTGCTCACCAACTGTAGGTGGTGAAATTAACTGTCTGTACAGCTGAGTCTCTGGCAATCTTTAAACGATGACTTAAGACATATATGTTTCAATATCTGGGTTAACCCCCCCCAAAAAATTTAATAAAATAAAAAACCTTCCCGAGAGTGTTTGACTGATGGTACTTAGTTAGTAACCTATTAACCCAGTGTAATCCAAAATCTGTTAAATTAGCCGTTATTAAACTACTAATTAAGAAACCTGACCTTGACCCCTGTCAGCTGTCCAATTACAGGCCGATATCAAACCTCCCCTTTATCTAGAAAAGGTAGTATCACAGCAGCTCTGTTCACATCTACACAGAAATAGCATAAACGAACTGCATCAGTCAGGATTTAGGCCTCGTTACAGCACAGAGACAGCACTAAGTACTAGAAGACCTTCTGTTGGCCTCTGATCAGGGTTGCGTCACTATACTTGTGTTACTGGACCTCAGTGCAGCTTTTGACACCATTGATCATAGTATTCTCCTTCACAGATTAGAAAAGGTAGTAGGAATTAAGGGAACTGCCCTCTTGTGGCTCAGATCCTACTTGACTGATCGTTATCAGTTTGTAGATTTAGATGGTGACCATTCCTCATGTTCTCAAGTGGAGTTTGGTGTTCCACAGGGTTCAGTTTTAGGCCCATTGCTTTTTTCCCTTTACATGCTTCCTCTGGGCAACATAATTCGTAAACATGGTATTAGTTTTCATTGTTATGCTGATGACACACAATTATATGTCTCAGCAAAACCAGATGAGAAAAAACACCTTTCTAAAGTTGAGCAATGTGGCGGACATACGAGATTGGATGTTAAGTAACTTCCTTCTGCTTAATCCTGATAAGACAGAAGTTCTAGTCATAGGACCACAAGTAGCTAGAAGTAAGCTTTCTGATCACACTGTAACTTTAGACGCCTTTCTGTTCCATCAAGTGCAACAGTAAAAGACCTCGGTGTGATTATAGATTCCAGCCTTTCGTTTGAAGCTCATGTAGATAATATCACCAGGATAGCTTTCTTTCACCTTAGAAATATTGCCTCAGAAAAGGAATATACTGTCACTAAACTATGCAAAAAAACTAGTTCATGCTTTTATCATCTCTAGGCAGAGGTGGGTAGAGTAGCCACAAAATGTACTAAAGTAAGAGTAGCTGTACTTCAAAATAATATTACTGAAGTAGAAGTAAAAAGTAGTCATCCAAAATATTACTCAAGTAAGAGTAAAAAAAAGTATTCGGTGAAAAGATTACTCAAGTACTGAGCAACTGTTTCATCATAATGTTCGATTATTTTTTTTAGAAATTATGTAAGCAGCCAGACAAAATAATAAAATAATGTACAAATTGTGACATTTCCAAATAATAAAAGAAATTAGAAATGTCATTAAAGAAATGAATAAAACTAAATATCTTTACAAAATAGCAAATTAAGGAATAAGAAACACAAATTTCCTAATCTTTGTTTCACAATAAAAATCTTTTGAGATAAACATATGTATGTCTGTGTAAGATATGCTGTATATTCAGTTGCCCTGCAAATGGCTCAACAGATAGAAAATAACATTAGAACATGTGTATAAGAGGTCTCACTTTACCATAAACTGTGTCCAGCAGAACAAATGTAATACAATTATCTATTTTTTAGCCTCTAACTTATTTGCCAATTATATATGTTAAGATTGCAACATTAAATAAAACCGCTAAACTAACCGTGACATGTTTGCTTCACTGCCTACCACTGCTGAAGACAAACCTTCCCCCACCCCCGTTTCTGTGTCGTCATTTGACTCTGTAGGGACTGGCAGGCCACCTCAAAGAGGGCCGTTGAAAGAGGAAGAGACAGTACACAACATCACCAAATACGGAAAGAAACGGTTACTCTTTCCCAACTCAGTTGATGCAAAACAACTTCCTTGCACAAGAGAAAAGCATCTCGCACCCTCACTCAAAACAGTGTAGAGAAGCACAAGTGTTAGGTGCTCAAGGCAGTGGGTAAATGTGGTCAACAGTGGATTGTTCCGCACCTGGGTGAGCCGCTGTGTTCAGGTGAAAAATACATTTATATTTACATTCAGGCATTTGGCACATGCTCTTATCCAGAGCAACTTTCAAGAAGTGCTTTGGAGTAGATACATACACTGGCTTACTAGGGTCCTAACTAAGTGCCATCAATCAAACACCGTTGATCAATTCCTGCTTTCTGTTCACCCAGATGAGGATGGGTTCCCTGTTGAGTCCGGTTCCTCTTAAGGTTTCTTCCTACTGCCATCTCAGGGAGTTTTTCCTTGCCACTGTCGCCCTCGGCTTGTTCATCTGGGACCATCTGACCATTTTGATTCACTTTGCGATGATGACAATTGTTAAAAGTGTATTACGAATAAAATTGAATTGAATTGAATTGAATTGAATTGAGTGTAGGGAGCGGAGGAGTGGGGTGGTGTGGGAGGACTTGGGAAGGTTGAAAACGAGAATCAGCTGCAGAAGACCAATGGTAGACAGAGGCAGACCTGCCAGAAGTGAGTTGTAGTAGTCCAGTCTTGAAATAACAAGGGACTGAACAAACACCTGAGTCGCCTGTGAAAGAAAGAAATGGGCGGATTCTTCTGATGTTGTAAAGAAGAAATCAACAAGAGCGAGTAAGGTGAGCGATGTGTGTGGGGAAAACGACATGTGACTGTCCACAGTTACCCCAAGATTGCGGGCTGTGGCTGAAGGAGTGATCTGATTGTTGTCCAGGGAGACCATAAGTTCTTGACCAGGGGATGAATTGCCAGGGATGAACAGCAGTTCGGTTTTACTCAGACTGAGCTTGAGCTGAAGAGCTGCCATCCAGGATGAGATGTCTGCCAGACATACTGAGATCCGAGTGAGATAGAAGGTCATCGTGCCAGGGAAGCAGATGCGTATAGGTTTTCGGCGGGGTAGGCATGCAGGGGACCTCGTACATATCCGAGTCTGCGGGGAGAGGAAAGCGGTATGAGATGCTTGCATATATTCACATCCCATACAAAATTATATAGTTCTTTTGATTGTGTAAAGCTGCTTTGCGACAATGACAATTGCTATACAAATAAAATTGAATTGAATTGAATTGAATTTCCTACTCACCGCCATGCGCCGTCAGGGCCCTTTTATAGGGAGGTCAACAGGTGGATGGTGAATGATTCGCCATCACTGATGCCAGTGACTCGTGGCGCATTTTAGTGCTGTCCAGGGTACTGGCTGAGCCCCGAGTGCCTTTCTTGACTAGCAAAAGGATGTTTTTCTACGGGGATTCAAATAGAAATAGATTAAAATGTAAATAGCAAGTAGCAGCCCTATTAACTAATTAACACTAATACTTATGAGAGTGATCTGTGTACAGCAACACACCTGCGTGAGAAATGTGGCCCAGTCGCTTCATCACAGAGATACACTCGGCCTTCAATCAACGCCGAAATATAGCGAAAAGATTCTGATCAAACTTGAAGCTCTTTGTGTGTGTGTGTGTGTGTGTGTGTTTAGGTGGAAGGTGAACAATATTATAATAACACAAACACTGATTTCTATAGTAATAATCTCTCCAAGTGAAGAGATAAAACATATAAAACAAGATTGTACATATAAAACAACATACATCCAAGTCAATAGTTACCAGTATTTATGCATTATATAATTTCATAATTTCGATCCTGTCCCACTTCCTAATTTACAATCTGGTTCAGCTTCATTACACTAGCACTTTTAAAACATTTCAAAGCTGCCACCAGAGGGCACTGTTTTAAAGCAACGTCTGGCCTGGTTTTAGCAGGAGATTTGTAGCTAATTACATACGTTGTGTTTTGTTCATTTTTTGGTACATTTTGCGCTGCTGTTGAAACTGTAGTTTAGTATTAATCAGTGTTTAGCTGCGAAATATAGTCTGTTTCTTTAATCATTAATCATGATGTACAGATTGTTGTCATTTTGTGGAATCTGTTTATTAGTGTGAATGAATCCATGATATAATATTAATATGTAATCAGATGTTTAATAACAGCATTTTATGAGTATGGTTTCCAAATGATACCAATTGCTTTCTTACCAAAATAACCTTGGTAGCAAAAAACATATGTATAAAAAAAATCTTTAATCAAAGAACTTACTTTAAAACACCCTATGGTTTCTTTATTTTTTAATTATGCGGTAATTGCCATTTTAAATGTCAATAGTGAGCATTATTAGCGAGAATGGTGCGTCGGGTTCCACTTCACTGGTTGTACTTGGTGACTGCGGACCAGCCGGTGTGCTGCCGAATCCACTCGAAATAGTGAGCCACTTGAGTGTACACTCCGGGAAAGCCGGCTTCTCCGCACTTATCTCTCCTGCTCACGATTCCCCACACATATGACACACCGCTCGCATCCTTACACACTAACGGGCCTCCTGATTCGGCCTGGCAAGAGTCCACGTTCCCCTCCAGATCACCTGGTACGGAGGAGACGAGCGTGGACGAATGAAACACAGAGACAGGCAGGGATGGATTATGTAAATGTGGTGAGGTAGGTGAGACAGGTGAGGTGAGACAAGTGAGGTGAGGTGTACACATACCTGCACACATCATTCCTTTGTGATAGCGCTCCTTGTAGTAGGACTCGCAGTTAGGGATAAGACTCACGTTGGCCCACCTCAGGGTGTTCACCTTGGCTCCCTCTACAAAGACACGGAGAGGGTTTACGGCATGTGTAGAGGTAAGACAGGTGTGAAGGAGTGAGACAGATAAGAGCAATGTGGAGAGATAAGACAGGCAAGTAATGGATGGACAAGGGCTTAAGCATAAGAACTGTTACTATAAGTGAGTTGTACTAACTGTATATGGTTGGAATGACAATAAAAGCCTACTTGACTTGACTACTTGAGTTGTAGGGAGGTGAGACGGGTGGGACAAGTATGTACAGGCATGTTAGTCGAGTTTGAGATAGGTCAAGGCTGGGCAAGTGAGACAGGTGAGACAAGATGCGCGACCTTTGTCGTGTCCCCAGCCAGAGACAGTGCAGGTGTAGTTAGGAGGAAACTGCAGAGGAGACCAGGGGACACAGACCGGGCGTACGGCCGGGTTCGGGTGGAGACATTTCCCATCAATCAGTTCTTGCAGCTGGATGAGCGCGATGTCGTTTTCATTGGTGTGCGGGTTGTAGTCTTGGTGAATGATGATGTTCTTCACAGGGACACTCTCAGTGGTGCTCAGCAGAGAATTCTTCTTCCACATGGAGAGTTTAGCCCGGTATGATTGAGGCTTCTGCCTGCACACACACACACACACAAAACATTATTTTGTGTTTTATGGAGTAAATGTGCAAAAAAGTGTCAGTGGTCGTTCTATTGACTGATTGGGTACCTGACACAGTGGGCGGCGGTCAGAACCCAGCACCCGCCGAGATACACACCACTGCAGCTCATTTTAAAGTCTTCCTGCACGGCCACATGCCACTGTATCTGAGTCTGAACATAACGACACACAATGACACACACACACAGCTGTGCAGTATTCTGTAGTTTGGTGCTGTATAGTGTTGTGTAGCTGTAACTAATGGTGTGTGCTGTTGTGTATATTGTTACAGGTATGTGATATATATAGTGATTAGTTGTGTTAGCGTTGGATAATGTGCACTATAGTTCTGTGTGGCATTGAGTATGTCGTGTTGTGTTGTACAGGAGTGTGAAGTGGTGTGTAGTGTGTTGTGTTATATAATAATCTAAAAGTCTACAGAGTTGTATGATTTTGTGCTACCAGAACTTCCACTTACACGACAGTGTTGTAGTTTTAGTCTTATTGTAGAAAACAAAAAATTTAAAATTTCAGTGGATGCGTAATCAGTCCTTGTCCAGTATTGTGTAACGTCTGCTGTTGTGGAGTGTTGTGTTATATTGTGCATCATTATGTATTAATACTTACTGTTGTGTAATGGATTGCATTATTGTCTATTACTCTGGACTATTATGCAAGATTGTGTGTTGCTGCACATCAATGTTTATTGCAGTGTATTATTTTGTAGTGTTGTGTTAAGGTATGTTAAGCATTACTGCACACACACATTACTGCACACACACATTACTGCACACACACATTACTGCACAGTGAAATTCCTTCAACCTACTGATCAGTACCTCACTGCATTAGCCCTCTGAGCCACCAATGCCCCAGGTATGTTCCTCCCCATCGGATTGTCTGATTGTTGTGCAACAATATGTAATATGTAAAAAAAAATTGCAGTATTGTTGTGTGTTCTAACCGGCAGAGTTTCCTCTCCCCACACTGTATCACGTTTGTATTTGTGTCCGAACCGCAGATCTTTCTCTGTCTTGTGAACATAGTCCATGTTGGGAATTCCACACTCCAGGGTCTCTGTGTGATTGCGCATCTTCAGGATATCTGAGACACACACACACACACACACACACACACACACACACACACATTATTGTTATGGTGTATTATGAAGTGGTGTGTCTGTACATGTGATTTTTGCATGTGTTGAG
>QNUK01000675.1:95000-145000 GCA_013621035.1 Clarias magur
TGTCAGAACATGCCTATGGCACACACTGGCCACAATGATACTAGCAACAGGCCAAACAGAATTGCTGTTTTACGCCTGCAGACCTCCGTTACCTGTGATTAATGTGTGCGGTCGACTCGCTGCTCCAACGTTTCGTCAGCCCTTAGTGCTGCCTACTGTTACATTGGTTGAGGAACACTTGTGACTGAACTACCTGTCCAAACAAACATTTCTTCCTTAAGTCTGTACATTTCTGTCTTACTATCTGTATATACAGTATAGATAGATAGATAGATAGATAGAAACACAATAAACAGCAGAAAACCTGATTGGGGCCACATTTGGGTTTCTGCACAGAAATGCGGAAACTTGAAACACTCACTCAGTCTGATTGTGATGAGTCTGAATTTCATTCTAATAAACGTGTAGAACGAAGCTGTCAGGACTCACCGTGCGCCCGAGCTGCAGCAGGAGGGCAGAGAGAAGAAGAACGAGTGTGATCCTCATCATTCTATACTTCTGTCTGCCGTCTTCTCTCTGTCTTTTATCCAACTGAACCCCGAGTCCTGATTCTCCCCAAACAGACCTTCAGTAATCATTAACCTCTGTAAATACACACCGACGATTTACTGGAAGATTCCAGCACATAACACAATCAGACAATCTGTGTGTGTATGTGTGTGTGTGTGTGTGTGTGTGTGTGTGTGTGTGTGTGTGTGTGTGTGTGTGAGGACGATTGCGTCAGGGAGGGCATCCAGCATAAAATGTGCCAAAATAAATATGCGAATCATGAATAAAGATTTCCATACTGAATTGGTCGAGGCCTGGGTTAATGACCGCCTCAGGTACTGTTGGTCATCAGGATATCTGTGGAAATCGGGCTACTGTTGACTGAAGAACAAAGAGAAAGAAAGGGGCGGACATGTCCAGAGAGAGAGAGAGAGAGAGAGAGAGAGAAATAAGGACGGATAGAGGCATGGAGATTAAAAGAGGAACTTTGGCACTATGACGGGTAAAGGAAGAGAGCTACAGTAGCTAAAATGATGGAGCGGAGAAATGTAGATATACAGTATCATACTGTCTGTACAAGAGACCAAGTGGAAGGGAAGCAAGTCTAAGGACACTGGAGGTGGGTTCCAACTGCTTTACTTTAGCGTAGATAATAAGAGAAACGGTGTAGGTCTAATACTGAGGGAAGCGTACGCCAAACGCATCGTGGAAGTCGGACAAGACCAGAAATCAGAAAGAGTCTGGATCAATGGAAGGTCAGGAGCAGCATGTGTAGTTCAAAGGAGAGAGGGAGAAAGAAAGGTAGAGCAAGAGAGAAGAATGTGAAGAAAGTGAAGAAAGGAGGAGAGATTACAGTTGGGTCTGGTCACAGTCACTTAATGTATAACGTAAATATATATTTAGTGCAGAGGGCAAGCAAGAACTCCCAGAGATGTAAAGCAACCAATCACCTGACCGTCAACAAACCTGAGTGAACAATGAGAGTGGGGAGGACAGCATCTAAACATAGCAGTTCACCAGAATACTCTACGTCCATGAGTCCCCCAGATCTGCTCCTTTACCTAAGGCTCATCTATTTACAAACATGCTGCGCTAAATAAATAGGTTTTTAGCCCAGACTTAAACACTGACACTGTGTCTGAGTCCCGAACATTAACAGGAAGACTATTCCATAACTTTGGGTCTCTGTAGAAAAAAGCTCCGCCCCCTGCTGTAGTTTTCATAATATGTGGTACCAACAAGCAGCCTGCATCCTTTGACTGAGGTGGGGGGCAGATCGTAAGACACTAGCAGTTTACACTGTGGGACCATGTAATGCTTTATAGGTCAAAAGTAGTATTTTTAAATCAATGCAAAATTTGACTAAGAGCCAGTGCACTGAGGATAAGATAGGGGTGATATGGTCATATCCTCTGGTTCCAGTGAGTACTTCTAGTTGAACAACCAGACAGTAAGGCGTTACAATAGTCCAACTTAAAGGTGATAAAAGCATGAACTAATTTTCTCACATCATTTAGTGACCATATATTTCTTAACTTGCCAATATTTCTGAGATGAAAGAAAGCTATCCTGATAATATTATCTACCTATCTATCTTATCTCTATGAGCTTCAAATGACAGATTGGAACCTATAATCACACCGAGATATTTTACGGATGCACTTGATTAAACTGAAAGACCATCCATAGTTACTATGTGATCAAAAAGCTTGCTTCTAGCTGAATGTGGTCCTATGACTAGAACATACTGTATGTCTTGTCAGGATTAAGCACAGGGAAGTTAATTAACATCCATCTTATTCTAACATCTCTTATGTTCTTCACACACTGCTTAATTTTATTAAGCTGACTTTACCTATCAGGTGTTGCAGAGGAATATAACTGTGTGGCATCAGCATAAAAACAAAAACCTATATCATGCTCATGAATTATGTTGCTAGAGGAAGCATGTGAAGAGAAAAAGCAATGGGCCTAAAAACCGAACCCTGTGGGACACCAAACTTCACTTGCAGAATAGTCACCATTTAAATCTAAATCTTAACAGTGAGGAGAAGATTAACATTATTGCTAGCCCATTATGTCAGATTATGTTACCTGCTGAACAAGAGAAGAAGAAAAAAAGATATACATATATACATAGAGATATACATACACATTCAAAACACATACCCAGCTTCTTAGTTTTCTCATTACATTTTGTTAGTGGGAAGAGTTGTATGAGATCAGTGGAGACCACACTGAGTCTGAATAAAAACGTCCAGTGGATCCTCTAAGAAAAGATGTACTTTTCTCCAATTTCAAAAACAGCATCACATGCCTAAGCCAGAGTGAAATTAAACATGGTTTACATGATTTCCAATCAAGTAATATTCTCCTTCTGGCCAAACGCATGCGAAGGCACAAGCATCTTGACAGTTTTTGGACAAGATGACACCTTGCTCCTATACACCAAAGACAGCCATTTCAAAATGAGGCCTGATAACCTCGACATATGCCTCAGACAAAAACGAATGTACAAATCAACAATTTACAGATGTACAAAGTTACAAAAATATACAAAATGTAAATAAATAAGATTTGACTTCCTCCGATCTTCACCGTATTTGCACCACATGTAGCCACCAACGTCTATGAGTCAGTGTGTGAAATTGAAACTTGGGTTCAAACTGACAAACACAAACAGGGAACAGCAAATGGCAGTGCTGACACTCAGCTCACTGGAATACTAAACATTAACACGCTGACATTAATGACATTAGTGATCTCTGTACAGTGACACACCTGAATGAGAAATGTGACTCAGTAGCTTCGTCACTGAGAGCGAACATTCTGCCTTCAATCAACACCAAACTACAGTCACAGAATCCTGATTAATCTCAAAGCTCTCTGTGTGTGTGTGTGTGTGTGTGTGTGTGTGTGTGTGTGTGTGTGTGTGTGTGTGTGTGTCCAAATCAGAACTATGCACTTATCTACACACTCAAACTATTATAAAAACACACTATTATAAAAACTCTAAATTTCTTTATTAATAAATTCCCCAAATGATTAGACATAAAATAACACACACACAAGTCCATAATTAGCAATATGATGAATTCTTTTTTCATTATTTTATTCTAACTTAATAATTTCGGAACATATACATAAAGTGTTTCTCTTACATTAAAGACCTGCTAGTTTACAATCAGGATCAACTTCTTTGCTAGTACTTTTAGAACAGTTCTCAAAGTTGCCACCAGGGGGCATTGTTTCTCAAAGTGATATTTGGCCTGGTTTTAGCAGGAGATTCGTCGATAATTACAAGTGTTTTGTTTATGTTTTTTTTTTGTTTGTTTTTTTTTGCATTTTGTACTACTCATGAAACTGATACTAAATTGCCTATGTAGGTAGACCTAGGTAGTATTAATCAGTGTCTAGCTACAAACCATTTTATTTAGTTCAGGTTGTTTCAGTAAAGTACATAAGCTGGCTGTGTGCGGGCCAAGTTACGCTGCATTAATGAAGAGCAAGGTTTTTTCTGTACTTCCAGATTTGTTTCTGTCCAGCTTTATTAAAGTATGATTTTAGCTTTCTTTGTGTCTAAATGACCAAAAGTGATCTCTAAAGCAAAATATTCGATAAAGAACTGTTATTTTTACTCACCTAGAATCGTCTCTGGACATTTGTACTGCTAGTAAAGTTAATCTCGTGCTTAAACATCGAGTTTAATGTTAAGTGTTTTATCACTTATATTACTGTAGTTCCTTATTATGGTATTTTCCCAGAGCACAGTTTACAGTCTGTCTCTTTGTTCATTAATTGTGACGTCCTGACGTTTGTCATTTTGTAGTATCTGTTTATTAGTGCAATAACTGTCATTGTCTATTAGTGCAAAAAAAAAAAGTACATTACGTAATATTAGCATGTAGACAGATTCTTATGCTAACAGAGAGCAGTTTCCAGATGATTCCTGATATTATTCATACCAAAATAACCATGGTAGCAAAAACATCATATATAAAAAAACATATATATATATATATATATATATATATATATATATAAAGAATTTTTTAAAAAATTACTTTAAAACACCCTATAGTTTCTTTATTTTTTAATTATGCGGTAATTGCCATTTTAAATGTCAATAGTGAGCATTATTAGCGAGAATGGTGCGTCGGGTTCCACTTCACTGGTTGTACTTGGTGACTGCGGACCAGCCGGTGTGCTGCCGAATCCACTCGAAATAGTGAGCCACTTGAGTGTACACTCCGGGAAAGCCGGCTTCTCCGCACTTATCTCTCCTGCTCACGATTCCCCACACATATGACACACCGCTCGCATCCTTACACACTAACGGGCCTCCTGATTCGGCCTGGCAAGAGTCCACGTTCCCCTCCAGATCACCTGGTACGGAGGAGACGAGCGTGGACGAATGAAACACAGAGACAGGCAGGGATGGATTATGTAAATGTGGTGAGGTAGGTGAGACAGGTGAGGTGAGACAAGTGAGGTGAGGTGTACACATACCTGCACACATCATTCCTTTGTGATAGCGCTCCTTGTAGTAGGACTCGCAGTTAGGGATAAGACTCACGTTGGCCCACCTCAGGGTGTTCACCTTGGCTCCCTCTACAAAGACACGGAGAGGGTTTACGGCATGTGTAGAGGTAAGACAGGTGTGAAGGAGTGAGACAGATAAGAGCAATGTGGAGAGATAAGACAGGCAAGTAATGGATGGACAAGGGCTTAAGCATAAGAACTGTTACTATAAGTGAGTTGTACTAACTGTATATGGTTGGAATGACAATAAAAGCCTACTTGACTTGACTACTTGAGTTGTAGGGAGGTGAGACGGGTGGGACAAGTATCTACAGGCATATTAGTCGAGTTTGAGATAGGTCAAGGCTGGGCAAGTGAGACAGGTGAGACAAGATGCGCGGTATGTTAAGCCGTTGTGTACCTTTGTCGTGTCCCCAGCCAGAGACAGTGCAGGTGTAGTGAGGAGGAAACTGCAGAGAAGACCAGGGGACACAGACCGGGCGTACGGCCGGGTTCGGGTGGAGACACTCCTTCACTTGGGGAAGTTCCACCAGCTGGATGAGCGCGATGTTGTTCTCGTAGGTGCGTGGGTTGTATTCTCTGTGAATGATGATCTTCTTCACAGGAGTGATGTCGGTGGTGCTCAGCAGAGATAACTTCTTCCACAGGGAGAATTTAATCCAGATAGATCGGGGCTTCGGCCTGGACACACATAACACGGACACGCTAGACAACGTTGTGTCTTTTATGGAATAACTGTACAAAAAGTGTCAGTGGCAGTTCTATTTAATGATCGATTACCAGACACAGTTGGCGGCCGTCAGAACCCAGCACCCGCCCAGGTAAGCACCGCTGCAACGGACTTTCCCGTCTTCCTGCACGGCCACATGCCACTGTATCTGAGTCTGAACACAACGACACACAACATCCTGGGTACCAGTGTGTAGTATTGTTGTGGGCTGTTGTGTATAGTGTGTTCTGTTGTACATGTTGTCGTGTGGAATGATGTTTCATCTTGTTTTAGTGCACTACTGTATATAGTTTAATATAAAGCAGCTTTACAGAATCGTGTATCGTAGTGCATGCCTGTGTAGTGTTATGGAATGTTTATTATTGTGTAGGGTCAGTCATGTTATGTTGTGCATCATTGTGTATTACTGTGTATTATTATGTGGGTTGTGTATTGCTGTGCTTTACCGTGTAATCCTTTGTAGTGGTGTTTGCTGTTATGTTGTGTATCACTGTGTAATAATTTTAATACATTGTATCGTGAATTATTGTGTATTGTTGTATATTATTGTTTATTGTTGTGTATTATGGTGTATTGTTGAGTACTATTGTGTATTGTCATGTCTTGTTGTGTATTATTTTGTATTATTGTGTATTGTTGAGTATTGTTGTGTACTTTTGTTTCTTGTTGAGTACTGTTGTGTATTATTGTGTTTTATTGTGTATTGTTGATGATTGTTGTGTACTATTGTGTATTGTCGTGTATTATTGTGTATTGTTGTGTAATATTGTGTATTATTGTGTATTGTGTATTATTGAGTATAACTGAGTTTTGTTGTGCATTATTGAGTATTGTTGAGTATTGTTGTGTATTATTGTGTACTATTGTGTATTGTTGTGTATTATTGAGTATACCTGAGTATTGTTGTGCATTATTGAGTATTGTTGTGTATTATTGTGTATTGTTGTGTAATATTGTGTACTATTGTGTATTGTTGTGTATTATTGAGTATACCTGAGTATTGTTGTGCATTATTGAGTATTGTTGTGTATTGTCGTGTATTATTGTGTATTGTTGTGCATTATTGAGTATTGTCGTGTATTATTGTGCACTGTTGTGTATTGTTGTGTATTGTTGTGTATTGTTGTGTATTATTGAGTATAACTGAGTATTGTTGTGCATTATTGTGTATTGTTGTGCATTATTGTGTATTGTCGTCTATTATTGTGTACTGTTGTGTATTGTTGTGTATTATTGAGTATTGTTGTGTATTGTTGTGTATTGTTGTGTATTGTTGTGTATTATTGAGTATAACTGAGTATTGTTGTGCATTATTGAGTATTGTTGTGCATTATTGAGTATTGTTGTGTATTATTGTGTATTGTTGTGTATTATTGTGTATTCTTGTGTATTGTTGTGTATTCTTGTGTATTGTTGGGTGTATTATTGTGTATTATTGTCGTGTACTATTGTGTATTGTCGTGTATTATTGTGTATTGTTGTGTATTGTTGTGTATTCTTGTGTATTGTTGGGTGTATTATTGTGTATTATTGTCGTGTACTATTGTGTATTGTCGTGTATTATTGTGTATTGTTGTGTATTGTTGTGCATTATTGAGTATTGTTGTGTATTGTTGTGTATTATTGAGTATATTGTTGTGCATTATTGAGTATTGTTGTGTATTGTTGTGTATTATTGAGTATTATTGTGTATTATTGTCGTGTACTATTGTGTATTGTCGTGTATTATTGTGTACTGTTGTGTATTGTTGTGTATTATTGTGTATTGTTGTGCATTATTGTGTATTGTTGTGTATTATTGTGTACTGTTGTGTATTGTTGTGTATTATTGTGTATTGTTGTGCATTATTGTGTATTGTTGTGTATTATTGAGTATAACTGAGTATTGTTGTGCATTATTGTGTATTGTTGTGTAATATTGTGTATTGTTGTGTATTATTGTGTATTATTGTGTATTGTTGTGTATTATTGTGTATTGTTGGGTGTATTATTGTGTATTATTGTCGTGTACTATTGTGTATTGTCGTGTATTATTGTTTACTGTTGTGTATTGTTGTGTATTATTGAGTATTGTTGTGTACTGTTGTATATTGTTGTGTATTATTGTGTATTGTTGTGTATTATTGAGTATTGTTGACTATTATTGTGTATTGTTGTGTAATATTGTGTATTATTGTGTATTGTTGTGTATTATTGAGTATAACTGAGTATTGTTGTGCATTATTGTGTATTGTTGTGCATTATTGTGTATTGTTGTGTATTATTGTGTATTATTGTGTATTGTTGTGTATTGTTGTGTATTGTCGTGTATTATTGTGTACTGTTGTGTATTATTGAGTATTGTTGTGTATTATTGAGTAGTGTTGTGTATTATTGTGTATTGTTGTGTAATATTGTGTATTATTGTGTATTGTTTTGTATTATTGTGTATTGTTGTGCATTATTGTGTATTGTTGTGTATTATTGTGTATTGTTGTGTATTATTGAGTATTGTTGTGTACTGTTGTGTATTGTTGTGTATTATTGTGTATTGTTGTGTATTGTTGTGTAATATTGTGTATTATTGTGTATTGTTGTGTATTATTGAGTATAACTGAGTATTGTTGTGCATTATTGTGTATTGTTGTGTATTATTGTGTATTGTTGTGCATTATTGTGTATTGTTGTGTATTATTGTGTATTGTTGTGTATTATTGTGTATTGTTGTGTATTATTGTGTATTGTTGTGTATTGTTGTGTATTGTCGTGTATTATTGTGTACTGTTGTGTATTGTTGTGTATTATTGAGTATTGTTGTGTATTATTGTGTATTGTTGTGTATTGTTGTGTATTGTTGTGTATTATTGTGTATTATTGTGTATTCTTGTGTATTCTTGTGTATTATTGGGTGTATTATTGTGTATTATTGTCGTGTACTATTGTGTATTGTCGTCTATTATTGTGTACTGTCGTGTATTGTTGTGTATTATTGAGTATTGTTGTGTATTGTTGTGTATTATTGGGTGTATTATTGTTGTGTACTATTGTGTATTGTCGTGTATTATTGTGTACTGTCGTGTATTGTTGTGTATTATTGAGTATTGTTGTGTATTGTTGTGTATTATTGTGTATTGTTGTGTATTGTTGTGTATTATTGGGTGTATTATTGTGTATTATTGTCGTGTACTATTGTGTATTGTTGTGTATTATTGTGTACTGTCGTGTATTGTTGTGTATTATTGAGTATTGTTGTGTATTGTTGTGTATTATTGTGTATTGTTGTGTATTATTGGGTGTATTATTGTCGTGTACTATTGTGTATTATTGTGTATTGTTGTGTATTATTGGGTGTATTATTGTGTATTATTGTCGTGTACTATTGTGTATTGTTGTGTATTATTGTCGTGTACTATTGTGTATTGTCGTGTATTATTGTGCACTGTTGTGTATTGTTGTGTATTGTTGTGTATTGTTGTGTATTATTGAGTATTGTTGTGCATTATTGTGTATTATTGAGTAGTGTTGTGTATTATTGTGTATTGTTGTGTAATATTGTGTATTATTGTGTATTGTTTTGTATTATTGTGTATTGTTGTGCATTATTGTGTATTGTTGTGTATTATTGTGTATTGTTGTGTATTATTGAGTATTGTTGTGTACTGTTGTGTATTGTTGTGTATTATTGTGTATTGTTGTGTATTGTTGTGTAATATTGTGTATTATTGTGTATTGTTGTGTATTATTGAGTATAACTGAGTATTGTTGTGCATTATTGTGTATTGTTGTGTATTATTGTGTATTGTTGTGCATTATTGTGTATTGTTGTGTATTATTGTGTATTGTTGTGTATTATTGTGTATTGTTGTGTATTATTGTGTATTGTTGTGTATTGTTGTGTATTGTCGTGTATTATTGTGTACTGTTGTGTATTGTTGTGTATTATTGAGTATTGTTGTGTATTATTGTGTATTGTTGTGTATTGTTGTGTATTGTTGTGTATTATTGTGTATTCTTGTGTATTCTTGTGTATTCTTGTGTATTATTGGGTGTATTATTGTGTATTATTGTCGTGTACTATTGTGTATTGTCGTCTATTATTGTGTACTGTCGTGTATTGTTGTGTATTATTGAGTATTGTTGTGTATTGTTGTGTATTATTGTGTATTGTTGTGTATTGTTGTGTATTATTGGGTGTATTATTGTGTATTATTGTCGTGTACTATTGTGTATTGTTGTGTATTATTGTGTACTGTCGTGTATTATTGGGTGTATTATTGTCGTCTATTATTGAGTATTGTTGTGTATTGTTGTGTATTATTGTGTATTGTTGTGTATTATTGGGTGTATTATTGTCGTGTACTATTGTGTATTATTGTGTATTGTTGTGTATTATTGGGTGTATTATTGTGTATTATTGTCGTGTACTATTGTGTATTGTTGTGTATTATTGTGTATTATTGTCGTGTACTATTGTGTATTGTCGTGTATTATTGTGCACTGTTGTGTATTGTTGTGTATTGTTGTGTATTGTTGTGTATTATTGAGTATTGTTGTGCATTATTGTGTATTATTGAGTAGTGTTGTGTATTATTGTGTATTGTTGTGTAATATTGTGTATTGTTGTGTATTATTGTGTATTATTGTCGTGTATTATTGTGCACTGTTGTGTATTGTTGTGTATTGTTGTGCATTATTGTGTATTATTGAGTATTGTTGTATGTCTGACCGGCATAGCTTCCTCTCCCCACACCGCACGTTTTGTGCGTCTGCGCAGTTCTTCCTCTGTCTTGTGAACATATTGCATGTTGGGAATTCCACACTCCAGGGTCTCTGTGTGATTGCGTATCTTCAGGATATCTGACACACACACACACACACACACACATTATTATTTTTGTGTTATTGTGAAGTTGTGCGTCTACACATGTGGCATGTAATGTGTGTGTTGAGATCTTTACCTTCTTTTGAATTCGTCCAGACCTCTGTAAAACACACACACACACAGGTCACGTTATCATGGTGTGTGTGTGTGTGTGTGTGTGTGTGTTCCTGGCACTCACCTGACTCTAAGTGTTCCTTGTGTGAACCCGACTGAGGAATACTCTTCCCGACCGTTTCGATCTCGTCCTCGCCTCCGAGACAATCCCGGATCTTATCTCGAACAGCGTACGGTGGAAGACACACTCCACTTTTACAGTAAAAGGCTCCCTTTTGGCAGCCTATACACGACACAACACCATGATGCAGAACAACACACAGTACTACACACGGCTACACAGCACTATGTAGAGCATTACACAACACTACACACTATACACTACACTCCACACCGCATAAAGTCGGTACTGTGATAGTGTGTGTGTGTGTGTGTGTCCGTGTGCGAGTTGTCGTACCCGTGCAGCACATTTCATCGCTGTTGTCCCCGCAGTCGTCCACTCCGTCACAGATGTGTTCCCACGACACACACTTCTCATTAACACAGTGGAAGCCGTCACACTCGACCTTGCCTACAGCTGTGCAGACAAAAGAAACCGTGTGTGTGTGTGTGTGTGTGTGTGTGTATCATTAACATACCGTCTTCACTATACAGGAGACATAAACACCATGACCTGTCCACAGTGGGCGTGTCCCAAACCACAGTACATGTACACTAGATATATTTGAGGTGGAATGTACGATACTCAGTTATTACCTGGCTCATTTGTGTAGCATGTTACCGTAGCGACAGATGTGTTGTCACTGATTGAGTGAGGTTTGTAAAGTAGACACTCGGCCAAGGTGCGTTCCGCCCCTGTGCACCTCACATCGACACACTCCCGCACCCTGGACACTCCTATTATATCCTTAAACTCGCTCTTCCCAAACGCCTTCGCTCCTCTGAGACAGAGACACACAGACAGACACACAGACAGACAGATAGATAGACAGAGATTGTGTGTGTGTGTGTGTGTGTGTGTGTGTGTGTGTGTGTGTGTGTGTACCTGGCGTTGTTTTCGATGTGTTTGCAGACAACGTTAGCGGCCGCCATGTTCCACGAGTCTGAACCACAAACCAGCATGTTCACATTGTCTGTGCTGAACTGAACCACTTGCTGGCCCTTGCGACCTTTTAATTCCACTTCAAAAGGTTCTGTCTCACACACACACACACACACACACTTTATGTCACTTTAAATATTTTGAGTGACTGTAGCTTCTTTCAGCTAAAGTTAAAATGTACTGTAGCTATTTTGTAAACTAGTTTTATCTAGTTTAGTTAACGGTTTGATACTCAAATCAAATGTTATTTATTTAGTTCGATTTATTTTTAAAACATTTCTACGTTACAAAAATATTTTAACACTTTCTGCTATTTTTATAGAAGTCCCAAAATCCTATGTGGTATTTATTTATTTACTTGTTTATTTCCGTTTGTCAGGATAACTGAAGTTGTTATTCTTGAGATTACGTTCTTGTACTTTATGTTAAAATATACACTCCCAGTCAAAAGTTTGTACACCCCTCTACCCCCACAGTCGTTCCTGATGTTTCTTTCTCTCTACACTGTAAAACAACACTGAAGGCGTTTCTATAAAACACACAATAATCTCCTCTGAGCAGTTGATATTGAGATGTAGATCTGATCCTTCTGCTCTGTGAAGCTTCATAACGGCTCTAATCTGAGGTGCTGCTTGAGGTTCATTGGTGATTTCTGAGGCTGGTGACTCTAAATGAACGTCTCCTCTGCAGCAGTAAGTTTTGCTCTCGCTTTCCTGGGTATTCTTTCCTTATTGTTCTAAAATGTAGAAAATCACACTTGAAGGTGTGTCCCCACTTTTGACTGATACTGTAGAATGTGGCGTACACACCGCACCCTGCCGCTAGCACTCACACCTGAAACCTACACTTCAACATCAGAACAAGTCTTCATCTCAACACCTTCCATTATCTAGAGATCACAGAAATAGTGGGTTTAATGTGAGTTATTTTACAGTGTACATGTTTATCATTTCAGTAACATAAAGCTTAATTTAAAAAAATAGTTTAAGGTGTTTGTGGTTTAACAAAAATAATAAACATTTAACTCAATAATTAATCATCATTTTTAACAGTGGTGTTTTTGTGTGTTTTTAATGACCTTGTGCTGTTTGTAATACAGCTCGGGTTGTTCAGTGGCTGAAATGTTCATAGCTAATGAAGTTATCTGTTTTTCTACTCTGTTCTCTAAACACATTGTGTTTTTATTTCTGCTCAGTTCATCGTTAAGAGTTTTGGAAATGTTTCAGCACGGCTGTTAGATTGTGAATGAGATGAAGATGATGATGATGATGATGAAGATGATGATGATTTGTGTCTCTCACCGTCACATGACCCGAGGTCTGTGTAGTGAGAGAACAGGGGTCTCTTTTCTCGGCAGGCGATGGCCTGAGCCTGGCACAGGGACGTGTAGCTCCTCCCCTCCAGTCCACACACCCTGGGGCCGAAGTGGGGACACTGATAGGGCAGTTTACACACACACCGGCCGTTGATGCAGCGCTCCCAGGGCGGGCAGAACACTTTAGCGCAGGACGAGCGGGTGTGTTTCTCATCCACACACTCCTGAGACAGCAGACTGGGGGGCGGGGCTTTGTGAGGAGGTGTGGGACGGGGGAATGATGATGAATCCCTCTCTGCACCGACCTGCCAAAATGCCTAAATATCAAATACAGTGGAACCCTGGATTACGAGCAAAATTAATTCCGGAATTAGTCCCTTCCCTCACCTCGTCTTACACAGTAAAAGTCCTCCTCCCTCCCCCCCATCTCGCTTTTTAAGTTTCACAACAAACACACACACAACGGAAACACTGTTTCAACGGGGGGAAAAAGAAATCTCTCTAATGACACACGCGTGAGCGCAAACCAACGGAATCACTACGGTAAAGTAAAAAAAAAACAAAAAAACAAATGAACCAGCACGTTACCTTCGAAAAGAATTGCGACAGAGCAGAGTTTTCCGTGTAAAGCAGAGTGTGTCTGCGTGTGTGTGTCGGTGTCAACTTACGCATGCGCACACACATATGAGAAACGCCGAAACAGAGAGGGAGATGTTGATTATACCAGTAAGAGACGAGCATTAAGACCCAGAAAGGGAGACGATTACCCACAATTCCGCAGTGCAAGAGAGAAAAATCATTGGCTCAGTTTGGGATCACGTGACGCTCGGTGTCAAAACAAGAGCGCATGCGTGATACATGATACTCGGCACTCATAAACTAATACTTGCTCAGATTTTTAAGTAAAGATTTATTAAAAATCTTTGCTCGTCTTGCGGGACACTCACAAACCGCATTACTCGCAATCCGAGGTTCCACTGTATCAAATATCAGAAGAGTAAATAGAGTTTCAAGCAATGATGAGCGGGCCCAAGCACCTGTTCCATCGCCACCTGGACACACACAACCTGTGTGGCTTTCAAGCAGCCACGGATGCTGATGTCACTGAATAATTACAACCTGTGTGCTTTTGAACATGTTAAAACCTCCAGAAAGCTCTGGTTGCTGATGTCAACTCCTCTGTGAAGGCTTTCCACAGGATTGTGGAGTGTGTTTATGGGAATTTATGACCGTTCTTCCAGAAGCGCATTTGTGAGCAAGCTGAAAAGGGGGCGGAGCCAACATCAAAACCCTATGGATTAAGAATCTTACTAAAGTTATGCATGTGACGGCATGTGAGCGAATTTTCTATATTTATTTTCCATATTTAATTTTATTCCATATTTCTTTTTTTTCTCCCTAATTTAGTCGTGTCCAATTTAGTCGTGTCCCACATTAAGGCTACTACTACCACTCAGCTGGGAGGGCCGAAGACTATCGCGTGTTTCCTCTGAACCACATGACGTCAGCCGACCACATCTTTACCCGCTCGCTCACGCACCATTGGGGGCGGAGTTACACACCCGGAGGACAGTGCTATCCACTCCTTCCGCTTGCGTGAGCTCACAGACGCCCCTGATTAATGTGGGAGCACTAAGTATCTCTCATCCCTCCCCTCTGAGAGCTCGGCCAATCAGCTCTCTCTATAACTCCGGCTGCGAGAGGTTACAGCATCACCCAGGAATCGAACCCTTATTTATTTCTTATTGAAACCTTTTTTTAGGTCACGGGTCGTCGTATAAGCATTTCACTGCATATTGTACTGTATATGAGTCCTGATTCCTGCATTTGAATATGTTTGGCAATATAGTGTATATTTCTCATAGTTTCTTTCTAACAAATTCATTTTATGATTTTCTGTTTTATGTTCATGTTTCTACCAAATATTATTTAGGGACGCCAATAATCATCCACCAGAAAAATATTGGAGAAATAAAATCTATTTCTTTCCCTATTTTCTTTTTATTTGCAAAAAAATACAAATTTTAAACATAATGTGAGAATGAGTGAAATAGTTTTTAATCATTATGCTTCTTTTATTATGAATTCCTCTGAAGGGTGCCAATATTTTTTTTATCGCATCTTGGCCCCCAGCGAGAGGTTAAAAAGTACTTACCATTTAAAATGCACATGAACACACAAGACTTCATGCTTACACACATTCTAATTTATAAACGTGTGTGTGAGAGCGCATTTTAGCTTTATTTTATAAATACAGTGGAACCTCGAATTATGAGTAACGCGGTTTACGAGTGTTCCGCAAGACGAGCAAAGATTATTAA
Source organism: Clarias magur (assembly GCA_013621035.1). Lineage (NCBI taxonomy): Eukaryota > Metazoa > Chordata > Actinopteri > Siluriformes > Clariidae > Clarias > Clarias magur. Next base: position 110,415 of record QNUK01000675.1, read on the forward strand.
GAAATTTTGACTTGAAAAACGAGCAAGCCTTGTTTTTTTTTTTTACTGAGTATCACGCATGCGCTCTTGTTTTGACACAGAGTGTCACGCGATCACAACTGAGCCAATGATTTTTCTCTCTTGCACTGCGGAATGGTGGGTAATCGTCTCGCTTGCTGGGTCTTAGTGCTCGTCTCTTACTGGTATAATCAACATCTCCCTCTCTGTTTCAGCGTGTCTCCTATGTGTCCCCCGCCTTTACACACCCCTCTCCGGCTTCACACGCACATAGACACACACACTCTGCTCTACACAGAAAACTCAGCTCTATGGCAATTCTTTTCAAAGGTAAGGTGCTGGCTCATTTGTTTGTTTGTTTTTTTTTACTTTACAGCAGTGATTCCGTTAGTATGCTCACGCAAGTGAGTTTCCGTTGTGCGTTTGTTGTGAAACTTAAAAAGCGAGGTGGGGGGAGGGAGGAGGAGTTTTACTGTGTAAGACGAGGCGTGGGAAGGGGCTAATTCCACACCTACACACACACACATACACAGCGCCTGCGCGCACAAATGGAAACACTTTTTTTAAAGGTAAAGTGCAGGTTAATTTTTTTATTTTTACTTTATATATTGTGTTAATTATTTTTAGGCATTTATTATTTTGGGCTGTGGAACGAATAATTTGCGTTTTCATTATTTCTTATGGAAAAATATGATTTGGTTTACGAATTATGTTCCACTGCATTATTATCTTACAATCTGACATAGAAGTTGCTTACTGTTACTATCATTGAGGAATGCGTGCGACATGTCTATGACACGCCTGTGATATATATACACACACACACACACACACACACACACACACACACCAGTCACAAACATCAGCCTAAAAAACACCAGCAGCAGGTCAACTAAAAAAATTCCTGTTTTACGCCTGCGTGCTTCCATTACCTGTGATTGGAGTGTGCGGTCAACTCGCTGCTCCGATGTTTCATCAGCTTAGTGCTGCCTACTGTTATATTCGTTGAGGAACACTTGTGACTGAACTACCTGTCCAAACACACACTGGTGACTGTGTTGGCAACCTTTGGGTTTTACTGAACACAGACGAGGAAACTTTAAACAGTCTGAATTCCATTCTAACAAATGTAATGAATCACTCACCGTGCGGCCGAGCTGCAGCAGGAGGGCAGAGAGAAGAAGAACGAGTGTGATCCTCATCATTCTATACTTCTGTCTGCCGTCTTCTCTCTGTCTTTTATCCAACTGAACCCCGAGTCCTGATTCTCCCCAAACAGACCTTCAGTAATCATTAACCTCTGTAAATACACACCGACGATTTACTGGAATAATCCAGCACATAACACACTGTGTGTGTGTGTGTGTGTGTGTGTGTGTGTGTGTGTGTCAGACTAATCAACAGACAACACAATATATAATACTTTTCGAATGCCTTTCTCATTCGAAAAGGGTGCAAAAACTTTTGTAACATAAATGTATATTATTTGTATAAAGCAGATTTTTTTGTTGTTGTTAATTTGTGTTGCTGAAGGGAAAAAAAAGTTGTGAAATCAAAGACACTACATTTCTTGTGGCTAAAAGTAATATTCTTTATTTTGTTATGAGGGTGTACAAACTTTTCACATCTTGGCTCAGCAGGTAGATCTCTGTTGTGTTTCTATTTTATACCATTTGTACTCACACTTCGTGACTTTCACACTCATCAACTTTTGGTGAAATGAACAAAACATACAGAATCAAAATGTGAACAAACACTGGAGATGGAACAGGTTCTTGTACACGTGTATGTTTTCTATTTTGCTGAATGTTGATTTCTGTTATTAATCGTTAAAACGTAATGATTAAACGTTATAAAGCAAATAAAGAGGCAGGCGGAGCGGTGAAGAGACGAGACCCGGGCCGCGTCCCAAACCACAACCAACTGCACACTAACACTCGCCCACTATTCAGTACACAAGTAGGCGTTGAGGTGAAGCCTAAATCCTGCATGAATCCTATCACACAACTGACTGTGATTTGGGACACTGAATCAATCCTACAGAACGGAATCACACTAGTTAGTGAGCTAGTGTGCTGCTTTAGGACTCCTAACAATAAAGCCTACTAGCGTACTAGTTGGGAGTGTAGTACTGTATGTGTTTTGGAAAAAATCCCAGCTGCACACTGATTCAGTAAGAGTAGAGTGTGGATTGGAACACAGCCCAAATCCTATAACGGAGGTGTGTGTGGTCGCAGCCCGTCTTCACGTCCTCGAGGGTAACAGGGTTGATGACGTGACGTCGGCGTGTAACATTAAATAAACTCTGATATAAATAAAACTCTGTCCTGTGTCAATACGATTTATACACCTACATATCTGTACATCTGTTTCTTCTTATTCTTATTCTCGTACAGTGCGCCCTGGCCTCAGACTCCGCCCACTCCTGAGGTACTTTAATTACTGAATAACCGTCTCTGTAAGTCTGTGCAGTTTCCTGACGGAGATTATAAGCAGAGGCCGAGAGTTTGTCTGAAACAGGGCCGTGTCTCAGCGAGTCTGACCTTTTGTCTGCGGTTTAACGGTCGTCTAGACACGGCGTCTCAGGTGCTTCTACTCAGAATATGCAAGTTTACTCGTCTCTGTATGCGGAGCTCAGACTCTCCACCGCAGCAGCCACGCGAGCGCCTCTGAACACCAGCAGCTTCGTCTGGGCCGGTTCTGACGGGTCACCTGAACTCTGAGCCCTGAGCCCTGTGTGCCGAGACTCGACCCTTTAAAGCACTTGTAAGTCGCCAAATGCCTAAATGTAAATCCTGATTGGTCAGTGATTTCTTTTTTTTTTAATTATTATTATTATATTACTCAGCGCATTTTATTATTATTTCTGAATGTAACTCGCTGGAGGAGTGCGTGTAAAATCTGCTGGTGTTTGAAGAAAAAAATATCTAATTTAGATATCTTTACAAATGTGTATGAAGTGAAAATCAAATCTGCATAGTAAAGCAAAGGAGGGATGTCTAGACACCTTAGACTTTATGACTAACTTTATAGTATAATCATTATTATTATCATTAGCTGTTATTATTTACTTATGCAGGCCTCTTTCATATCACACCAAAGCAACATGTCATTCCAAGCTTCTGAATATTGCCTTAAATCTAAAAAATGAAGAGAAACTGCCTGCGTATCATTTCTGTTTGTTTCTCGCAGTTTACTGCTGCAGCTGCTTTAAAGTGTAAATAGAGTTGAGGTGCTGCTTCAGTCCCGAGGCTGCAATGATGGCAAACTCTCAACTTACGCCATTTCATTATTAACCAATCAGACTGTAACGGAGCTCGCGGCGCGCCAGGCTCTCGGTGACCTCATGAATATTAATGAAGCCGTGCACAGAGCTGGCGCGTGATTGGCTGCGTATCTGCTACATTTGTTTGTTTGTAGCTTAAATGCATTTCCTTTTATACATTCTCCTGTATAACAAATGTGAGATCAAACTCAAGACAACAAAGAATCTGTTGGGTTTTTTTGGAACATTTTCTTTTACATCGATAAGATTCGCATTTGATTGATAAAAATTACCTTAAAATCTAACCTGGAGCTAAATGTACATTCCAAACATAACGGTCTCTTTTAGATCTAAATTCTGCACTTCTGACTAATTATTTGATATCTGGACTATAAACACACCTGCATTTTCTTCTAAACATATAAATGTATAAAGTTAAAATGCTCTAATGTTCCGTGTATAATTTCTTGTCTTCTTCTTCAGTCTGAAAAGTGACATCTGATCTCCTGGAACATCAGGCATGTCTGAGCGATTGATTCTGTAACATGACAAATCTTACGCTGCTACTTAACATACCAGTTTCAAGTCTGTTTAAAGTTTAAAAATCTACACTTATCATCTTTTACATTAACAAGGACTTTAAAATGTACGAGTCCGCGTATAATTTTACAAACATCTACGGTTTCACGTGTAAGACTTTGTGTGGAAAAAAACAAAAGTTAAGAAAAAGTTCATTAAACAATGAGTTTCAGCATTCCTATCACTTGTACAGAACGAGAAACGTTGGTGATCTGCCCCAGAGCCTGCACCGCTTACAAGCAGTATTATTTCTCCTGATGAAGCCGGGCCTCTAGAGGGCGCTGTGGTGCAGGTTATGTTTCGATGATTACAGTGATTATCAGTGTAATGTCTGCACTGCAACCACTCACACAGTTACACACAAACGTGAAGTGACACGCTGACGGTCTTTAAAAGGTAAGTAACAAGACAATAAAATATTAAACACCACACACACACACACACACACACACACACACATACACACACGCAAAACACAACACACAAATATTTGGTATGAATAAAACAAACGGGATGTTTCAACCCTGAAAGCAGCCATCTTGGATTTAAAAGGTCCATAAATATTCTCTGTAGTAACTGACGCTGCGCTGAAACAAGCGACTATTACATCACCAGGTGTGGGCGTGTCCTAATAACAATCGGAATATTTTATTATTTATCTCAGTAACGGGATCCAACATTTCGCCGTAGTGTTTCATATCTCATGTCAGTTTGCTCTAGTTGAGTTGCCATGGTGATGACGAAGACCAGTGGAGCAGCATGGACGTGTTCTTGATTAGACATCGGCATCAGCGCAGCGTCCACAACAAAAACGATTGTCTAAACTGTGCAAGAAGCTGGAAATAGAAATAGAACGACCAACAGAAAAAGAAAAAAGAAAAAAAAAACTTTTAAAACTGCAGTATGTAACTTTGAGTGATTTGGTGACATCTGTGGTGGAAACGTGTTACTGCATGCAACATCCTTTAATAAACGCCACACCCTGACTGAACTGTAAATCATAAATATTTGACATTAACGTCTCTGTCTGAATACCGCGCGACATTAACGTTGCTTTTGGTTTCTGCAGTGTAGTTCCCGCCAAATTCCGCTGCTCGCTAGTTTCAGCTTGTTCTTTAAGAGTGTAAAAGAATTTCGTTTTTTTTTTTTTACCTAATGATTTGACTGGCAGGTGAGTGAGGAAGCCCCGCCCACTTAGATAGCAGGTTTGACTCAGTAATCCTAACTGAAAATTTTTAATATACTAAATCATAAATATATTTTCTTTCATATATATATATTTTGCAGCATGTTCAGCTCTCTGATTGCTTTCACTCTTTATATTAATTATCATCACACAAAAAAAATGTACGAAAACATTTAACCCATTCCCCTTAAATGATTTAATATTACTATAAAAATAAAGCCATTTCAAGTTTTCTTCATTTTTTTTCCCCCATCTTTTTCTTTTATCAGAGTGTGTGTGCGTGCGTGTGTGTGTGTGTGTGTGTGTGTGTGTGTGTGTGTGTGTGTGTGTGTGTGTGTGTGTGTGTGTGTGTGTGTGTGGTCTACCGTCTCCTCTCTGCTTACACACAGAGGAGGAATAGCACTTTGGTTTGTTTGTGTTTTTGTTTTTAGACAAAGGTTTTACTCGTCACTCGTTACAGTACTGTGATGATCAGGACGATGCTCCTTCCATTGTAAAGGTCAGAGGTCAGGATGTGCAGTGCCGGTTGCTATGGCGAGTTCACCGGAGTCCCCTTCAGGCTGTTCAGTGCCGCGTGGATGCGGAAATGCAGCCGAGACTCCATCGAGTAGTCTTTATAGTTCGACCTACAGTCAGTAATAAAAAATAAAAATAAAAAGATTTAAAAACTGTATTCTGATTTTATTTGAGTCTTTGTACATCACTGATTAAAGATCTGTTTAAAATCTGGAGTCAAAGAAGAGGAGTGTGAAGGTGCTGGGACCAGACGGGTGGGTGAGGACGCTGTCCAGCCCCAGCTAGTGTCAACCACCTACAGACTTTCCTGGCCTTCGCCCTCATTTATCACAGTTTTATAAGGAACTTCACTACTGTTGTGGCTCCTCCCACACACTTTAACGAACGGAGCGCTGTGAGGAACCCGGCTACCGGACGTCTCTCAGGAACTAAAACACCAGCTCCGGTTCCTCAGCACTCCGGTCTGTCGCAGAGATCAACGAATCAAAAAGTGGAGTCGGTCGGACACACACTCTCTCTCTCTCTCTCTCTCTCTCTCTCAGAGATTCACTGGTCAAGCTGAACCCAGTAAGGACGTCCTCAAAAGCAGGAGGAACATCATGAGCTACGAGAGGACCAGCGACACTGGGGACACGGCACCCTCGCGTAATTTTCCCTGATTAGCACGACGTACATCCTCGCGGCCGGGCGGTTAAACACCACCTCAGGGGGCTTCATTTGTCACCTGCTTCACAATCTGACTAGAGCTGAAGCTACACACCCTGAATCTGACCCCTGACCCCCGTCCACACACACACACACACACAGAGACGTCTAGTGATCAGCGTGCGCTCAGGCAGCAGCACCCTGCACTCGCCCACACCCCTGAGGTCCGGGTGGCACATGGAGGGCACGCACACACACACACACACACACACACCATCACGCTCAGTCTCATTATAAAAGACTCAGTGCTCCTCCATGGTTGTGTGTGTAGATTACACTCTCTCCTTCTGGCTCCTCCCTTTTAGTGATGATGTCATAGTTAGTCCTGCCGGAGTCCCTGCTTGCACTTTGCACTAATATACATTCACCTTATACATGTTGACTGTGACCAGACCTAACTGTTCTCTCTCCTTATTTTCTGTTCTCTCCTTTTCTGCTCTCTCCCTCTCTCCTTTTCACTCTCTCTCTCTCTCTCTCTCTCTCTCTCCTTTTCACTCTCTCTCTCTCTCTCTCGCTCTCTCTCCTTTTCACTCTCGAGCTATACATGTTCGCTCCTGAGTTGCCAGTGATCCAGACCCCTCTGCCCTCTGGACCCGTCTAACCCGTCCTGGAGTCCTGCTTCTGGTTGGAGATCCCGTCGCATGGATACGTCCATCGTCGATCTCGTCGCGCTTTATTCACACAGAAAACTCAGCTCTGTCACAATTCTTTTCAAAGGTACGGTGCTGGGTTATTTGTTATTTTTTACTTTACAGCAGTGATTCTGTTAGTCTGCGCTCACGTGAGTATCATTAGAGAGATTTCTTTTTTTTCCCCGTTAAAACAGTGTTTGCATTGTGTATGTTGGTTGTGAAACAGGTGCGGGAGGGAGAAGGAGTTTTACTGTTTAAAATGAGGCGAGGGGCTAATTCCACACACACACACACACACACACACACACACACACACACACACACACAAATACACGGCGCCTGCGCGCACAAACGGAAACACTTAACTGTCTGGATTTATTTTTACTTATTTTTCTTAAATGTTAAGTGCAGGTTAATTTGTTTTATTTTTACTTTATATGTTGTATTAATTATTTTTATGTATTTATTGTTTTGGGCTGTAGAACGTATTATTTGAGTTTTCATTATTTCTTATGGGAAACGCCTATTTGGTTTACAAGTGTGTTTGGAATACAAGCTCACTTCCAGAATGAATTATGCTCGTAATCCAAGGTTCCACTGTAATATCTATATGATATTGTTCTCGTTATTAAAGACTAAGTGTGTGTGTGTGTGTGTGTGTGTGTGTGTGTGTGTGTGTGTGTGTGTGTTTGCACTCACTTGGCGTCTTCGATGTATCTGGTTGCCTTGGCGACGTCTCCCTGCAGTTTGTAGAGTAACCCGAGCTCATAGAGAGTGAAAGGGACCAAATAATGATCATAACGAATCCTCTTCTCACTGTACACACACACACACACACACACACACACACACACACACACACACACACACACACACACTTTAGTAGAGGCCACAAAATAAGATACTGGCTGACTAAGAGAGTGAGACAGACAGACAGGAGCCACAGATTAACATCATGACTGATACACACACACAGTACAAACCACACCAACACATTCTGCTTGTATGTGACACACACAGACAGACACAGAGACGCGCACACACAGAGACGCGCACACACACAGACGCGCACACACACAGACGCGCACACACACCTTGCGATGACCTGGGAGAAGCAGAGCTCCGCCTGTAGTAATCTGCCCAGGTGTTTTAGACACAAACCCTTTAACATCTGCACCAAACACTCGTCATCCGTGTGATACTCTGTGGGCTCTGAGACACACACACACACACACACACAGTCAGGCTTATTGGTTAGAGTTTATTGTTTAGTTTCACAGCGCGCGCTCGTGTGTGTGTGTGTGTGTGTGCACACTCACTGGGGTTGTTCCTCAGCTCTTCCTCCGCTCTCTCTATAGTGATCAGTAACGCCTCCGTGACGTCTGACCGCTTCCCCACAATCGCGAACCCGTTCCACACGTACATCATTTCCTGTTGCAGAAAAGCACTTCCTGTGACATCACTTCCTGTCACAACTACTGCTTGTGTAAAAATGAAACTCGCAGGAACCAGTTAATGACTTTAATAATAGTGATATATGAATCTCACACACACACACACACACACACACACACACTTATCTACTGTACAAAAAGAAGAGAGCATTGTTACTCTAATACGGGATCCATCTGTGTGTGTGTGTGTGTGTGTGTGTGTGTGTGTGTGTGTGTGTGTGTGTGTGTGTGTCTCACCAGTGCAGGGACGACCAGTGTAACAGGTTTGGCTCTCGAGTAGCGGCGAGCTTTCCTCACGGCGAACTTCTCAGTGGGGATCGACTTCCCAGCTATACGCTGCTTCAGACCCTCCACCTTCCTGCACACACACACACACACGCGCACACACACACACACACACACACACACACACACACACACACACACACTACATGAAACTAACCAATAAACCCAAACACACAGACTACTACAGACAATGAGTCTGACTTATGTGTGTGTGTGTGTGTGTGTGTGTGTGTGTGTGTGTGTGTGTGTATGTGTGTGTGTGTGTGTGTGTTACCTGAATAATTCCACAATATCCTCCCCAGTGCTCTTTACCTCATCCTCACTCATCATGCTCAGAATAGCTGCTTTCTGAAACACATAAATCGCCTGCAGAAACACACACACACACACACACACCAGATTTATTTATTACAAAATTAATTGATTAATTAATTTAAATTATTTATTACTTTACTATACACTGATAGGAACTTTACTCAGAACCTTAACATGACCTGTTGAGAGTGTGTGTCAACACGTGTGTGTGTGTGTGTGTGTGTGTGTGTGTGTGTGTGTGTGTGTGTGTGTGCGCGCGCGTGTGCGCGTGTGTTACTTTAGACCAGCGGCTCTCTCTGTACAGTAGATCTGCGTAGCGGTGCGCTTCCCTCCACTGCTGCTGGAACGAGTGACACCACATCAGCTCCCAATAACACAGGTGATGGACCTGACGCCACTGCTGCTGGGAACTGATACACTCCTCAAACTTCTGCTGTGCCTGCACACACACACACACACACCTTCTTATTGTTGTACTTCATGCAGTAAATGGAAATGAAAAGTGTGAGACAGACAGACACACAGGCAGAAAGACAAACTGAGGAAGTGACATGCAGCCTAAGAGAGTGAGACAGGAAATTTACACAGCATCAATACATTCAGTGTAGTGCGTGTCTGATGCTCTGTTTTACACAGTGTGTGTGTGTGTGTGTGTGTGTGTGTGTGTGTGTGTGTGTGTGTGTGTGTGTTTGTCTCTGACCTTTTGAAAGTTTCCATGCAGTACAGCAATCCGTGCTGTGTAGAACAGCATGATGGCACCCTGAGGAGAACACACACACACACACAAAACGTGTTTTGGTCTTGAGTTAGGTTGTGTGTGTGTGTGTGTGTGTGTGTGTGCGTAGATGTCATGCCGTCTCTCTTCTCACTTTAGGAAATTTGTGTACATACGGCTCCAACAGAGCCTCTGCTTCCACCAAGTTCCCTTCTCCTGTTCCTGAAACACACACGCGCACACACACACACACACACACACACACACACACACATTAGTAACAGTGTAAATCTAAGAAATAATAGAGTGTAAAAGTACATTAGGTGTTTGCATTGTGTGCTTTATGTTGTCTTTTATGTCTTTTTATAAAGTTCTTAGTTCTGTTAATTGATGATAGTTTATGTTGTTAGTTGATGCAGTTGATTGATGCTGTTAATTAAGAGTTCATGTTGCTAGTTCATGTAAGTTGACGCTGTTAGTTGATGTTAATTGATGTTAGTTTAAGTTGTTAATTGATGTTAATTAATTAAATGATAGTTTATGTTGTTACTTGAATTGTTAATTGATGTTAATTGATGTTAGATGAGAGTTGATGTTAGTTGATCAGAATTGATCAACTAACTTAGTTGACGTAAGTTGACGCTGTTAGTTGATGCTATAAGATGATGTTAATTGATGATAGTTCATGTTGTTCATTGATGTTGTTAATTGATGTTAGTTGATGATAGTTGATGATGTCGGTCAATATTAATAGTTAATTGATGTTAGTTGATGTTAGTTGATGTTGTAAGTTGATAGTTGATGTTGTAAGTTGATGTAAGTTGATGTTGTTAGTTGATGATAGTTGATGTTGTTGGTTGATTATGTTGGGTGAAGTGTGTAATACGGTAGAATACAAAATAAACACCTGTAAAGTGTGCAAGTGTGATAAACACATCACGCTGTGTCAGTGTGTAAAATGCAAACGTCCAAAACGTGTTAAACATCACTGTAAGTCACTTCAAAGGAGACTAGTGTGAATGTGTGTTACCGAGGATGAGGCAGACATAGGTGTGGTACAGCAGCAGTGTTAACACACACAGGATGGATCTTAGACTCTGACTCTCTGCTCCTTCTCTCAGCTGGGCCAGGCCGAACTCCTGTGCGCACACACACACACACACCAATGTTTGTTCTACATGAAACTGTTAAATGTGTAAAAATGTGTGTGTGTGTGTGTGTGTGTGTGTGTGTGTGTGTGTGTGTGTGTGTGTCTCACTCTGTTCCCTGAGAAGCCGATAAACTCTAGCAGTCGGAGGATTCGCGCCGGTAGCAGCGACAACATCTGACAGGAAAACACAACAATAATAAGCAGGACTAAGGCATCCAGATTTTAAGCATGCACATACCTGTGTGTGTGTGTGTGTGTGTGTGTGTGTGTGTGTGTGTGTGTGTGTATGTGTGTGTGTGTGTGTGAGTGAGTGTGTAAGTGTGTAATCGTGTGTATGTCAGGAATGAAGTGGTACACACTGACCAGGTTGAAGGACCCGACGCCCAGCTTCACTCCGCTCTCAAACTGTCTGAAGGCCTCGATGTGCGCGTCTGTTCCCTCATACATGTTTAACACACTCTGGCAGTCCCTGTACACACACACACACACACACACACACATCATACTCAACTCGTATACATCCTCATAAAATAAAAATTTATGTAAAGCAGCTGGGTGTACCTGTGAGGGGTGTGTGTGTGTGTGTGTGTGTGTGTGTGTGTGTGTGTGTGTGTGTGTGTGTGTGAGACTGGACTCACTTGTATATCTGATAGCTGGTGCGGATTTTCATTCCTCCTTTAATGAAGCTGATCATGTTCTCATCCTGCCATGGACAGAGCAAACACATATCATTGTACACATCTACACACACACACACACACACCTACAAACAAATACACACACACACACATCTACAGACAAATACACACACACACACACGCACACACACACACACACCAACAGACAAATACACACACACACACACACACACACACACCTACAAACCAATACACACACACACACCTACAAACAAATACACACACACACATATCTACAGACAAATACGCGCGCACACACACACACACACACACCTACAGACAAATACAGACACACACACACATCTACAGACAAATACACACACACACCTACAGACACACACACACACACCTACAGACACACACACACACACCTACAGACACACACACACACACCTACAGACACACACACACCTACAGACACACACACACACACACACCCCAGACACACACACACACACACCTACAGACACACACACACACACACACACCTACAGACACACACACACACACACACACACACACACACACACACACACACACCTACAGACACACACACACACACCTACAGACACACACACACACCTACAAACAATTACACACACACACACACACACCTACAGACAAATACACACACACATATCTACAGACAAATACACACACACACACACACACACACACCTACAGACAAATACAGTCACACACACACATCTAGACACACACACACACATCTACAGACAAATACACACACCCCCACATCTACAGACAAATACACACATACACGCGCACACACACACACCTACAAACAAATACACACACACATATCTACAGACAAATACACGCACACACACACACACACACCTACAGACACACACACACACCTACAGACACACACACACACCTACAGACACACACAGACAAATACACACACACAGACAAAGACACACACACATCTACAGACAAAGACACACACACATCTACAGACAAAGACACACACACATCTACAGACAAAGACACACACACACACATCTACAGACAAATACACACACACACACATCTACAGACAAATACACACACACACACATCTACAGACAAATACCCACACACACATCTAAAGACAAATACCCACACACACATCTAAAGACAAATGCACACACACACCTACAGACAAATACACACACACCTACAGACAAATACACACACACACCTACAGACAAATACACACACACACCTACAGACAAATACACACACACACACACACACACCTACAGACAAATACACACACACACACACACACCTACAGACAAATACACACACACACACCTACAGACAAATACACACACACACACCTACAGACAAATACACACACACACACACACACACACCTACAGACAAACACACACACACACATCTACAGACAAATACACACACACACACACACACACACACACACGCACACACACACTTACAAACAAATACACACACACGCCTACAAACAAATACACACACACACCTACAAACAAATACACACACACACACACACATATCTACAGACAAATACAGTCACACACACACACATCTAGACACACAGACCCACATCTACAGACAAATACACACACACCTACAGACAAATACACACACCTACACACACCTACAGACAAATACACACACACCTACACACACCTACAGACACACACACACACCTACAGACACACACACACATCTACAGACAAATGCACACACACACATCTACAGACAAATGCACACACACACACATCTACAGACAAATGCACACACACACACATCTACAGACAAATGCACACACACACACATCTACAGACAAATGCACACACACACACATCTACAGACAAATGCACACACACACACATCTACAGACAAATGCACACACACATCTACAGACAAATACACACACACATCTACAGACAAATACACACACACATCTACAGACAAATACACACACACATCTACAGACAAATACACACACACATCTACAGACAAATACACACACACATCTACAGACAAATACACACACACATCTACAGACAAATACACACACACATCTACAGACAAATACACACACACATCTACAGACAAATACACACACACATCTACAGACAAATACACACACACATCTACAGACAAATACACACACACATCTACAGACAAATACACACACACATCTACAGACAAATACACACACACACACACATCTACAGACAAATACACACACACACACACATCTACAGACAAATACACACACACACACATCTACAGACAAATACACACACACACACACATCTACAGACAAATACACACACATCTACAGACAAATACACACACACACACATCTACAGACAAATACACACACACACACATCTACAGACAAATACACACACACACACACATCTACAGACAAATACACACACACACACACACACACATCTACAGACAAATACACACACACACACATCTACAGACAAATACACACACCCCTACACACATACCTACACACAGACACACGTACACACACACACGTACACACACACACCTACACACACCTACACCTACAGACAAATACACACACACACCAACACACTGTGTGACTGACCTGTATGAAGGTCAGTGCGGCATACTGTAGGAGACAGTCAGCATAACAAATCTCTGCATGCATCTCCTCTGTAACACACACACACACACACACACACACACACACACACACACACACACACACACAGTGTCATTAACAGACGTGAGTCAATTACAGCAGAAACAGGCTCCTTTATCTTACTGTGTGAGTGTGAGTGAGTGTGTGTCTGTGAGTGTGTGTCTGTGTGAGTGAGTGTGTGTTTCTGTGTGTGTGTGTGTGTGTGTGTGTGTGTGTTTGAGAGAGTGTGTGTGTGAGAGAGTGTGTGTGACTGTTTCTGTGTGACTGTGTGTCTGTGTGAGTTTGCGTGTGTGTCTGTGTCTTTGCGAGTGTGTGTCTGTGTGAGTGTGTGTGCACGAGTGTGTGTGCGAGTGTGTGTCTGTGTGAGTGTGTGTGCACGAGTGTGTGTCTGTGTGAGTGTGTGTGCGCGAGTGTGTGTGCGCGAGTGTGTGTGCGCGAGTGTGTGTGCGCGAGTGTGTGTCTGTGTGAGTGTGTGTGCGCGAGTGTGTGTCTGCGCGAGTGTGTTCTCGATGGCTAAACGATGAACATTTCTTAGTGCAGAATCGACCCCAGGACTTGTTAATGTGGACTGTCTGCGTTTGTTTTGTTTATTACTAGACCCGGGGTCTGTGTGTCAGGGGGCGTGGCTAACTGGGTGGGACTATATGGGCGGGGCCAACTAGGCAGACGGGACCATGTCAGTGATTATAAACAGACAAGAATTTCTGAGAAGTTATGTTTCATGTTTATGTTATTTATTCGTTTTTAAACAGTCTCCAGTTTTCATGACAAAAACACACCTGCTTTCAGGCCGTTAGGTGAGTGTTTATAGACCAAACTGGAGAGCGAGTCCACCACCGAACTTCTCTTCCTGAACCTGCGCACACACACACACACACACACACACACACACACACGTGCGGTGAGCTCGGCCTGCAGCACCCAGTCCAGCCTGCTGCACTCAATCCCTGCACTCAATCCCATAATTACTTCTGGCAGGTTTGCAGAGACTCTTTGATGGCCGTCATGGCAACCTGGATGTCCTTGTGCTCGAAGGTCATTCCTGCCTGCATCACCAGTATACTGCTGTAACCCAGAGCGTGATACACACTCTCCTTATACCTGTAACACACACACACAGAGTTAAAAAGAACGACTCTACTAAAGCTGCAACAAGTTGTGTGTGTGTGTGTGTGTGTGTGTGTGTGTACCAGGGTCTGAGGACATCCAGAGCTTCAGTGAACTTGTTGCTCAGCAGCAGGTTGAGAGCCAGAGTGCACTCCTCTATAGACGACTTCAGGTCCATCTTAGAGGCACTACACACAGGCAGAAAGACAGACAGACAGAGAGACAGACAGAGAGACAGACAGACAGGCAGAGAGACAGAGAGACACACACACAGACAGACAGACAGACAGGCAGAGAGACAGAGAGACAGACAGAGAGACAGAGAGACAGAAAGACACACAGGCAGACAGACAGACAGGCAGAAAGACAGACAGAGAGGCAGACAGAGAGGCAGACAGAGAGGCAGACAGAGAGGCAGATAGAGAGGCAGAGAGATACACACACACAAAGGGAGACAGACAGACAGGCAGAGAGACACATTCTGTAATGTTACTCATGTTACCAAATTGCATACTTTCTACAGCAGAACACTTTGAATCTCTGGAACATCATATAAGAAACTCACACTGGGATTCGATCGTAGGCATCTTCAAAGCAGTCCTGCAGAGAGAGACACACACACATACACACACACACACACACACACACACACACACACACACACACTTTAACTGAAGATCAAAGACGAAGAATTTAAAAGTTCTCTTCATGCAGATCTTATAACCCGACACATCGTCACGGCGCTCAGCAGGAACCACGAGAGGAACCACGAGAGGAACCACGAGAGTGCAGAGATGAGCACCAGGAGAGTGTTTATGCTGTCATGCTGAAGCTCACTCCTCTCTCCTCCTCACAGGTGAATGTCTACACCGCTCAGGATGTGTGAGAGTGAGAGTGAGACTGAGCCTGGCGTTCGGCTAATCGCTTCATTTCAGACCCAGGATTAGGCAAGACTAGGCACGAAGACCAGACCAGGATTACTGCAAACCTCAGGACAATACAGAGGCTTGGCATCAAGAGGTGTGTGTGTGTGTGTGTGTGTGTGGAAAAGTAAATTATCTTACTACATTATTTATTACTTTGCCCTTTGTACTGCAACTTTGTAACATTGAACAAACAAACATCACACACTGGATTTGAAAGCAGAATGTATGGGGGGGTGGGGGGGATGGGGCCAGGTGTTCTGTCAATCCATGCTACCTATCATTTGTTTCTCTTTCACGTTCATGCGTGTGCGCCGTTTTGGACCGGTCTCTGTTAGTTTTGTTGCTCAGGGCACGGGAGGCTCAAGCGGTTAATCCTCTAGGTTACTGGGTGACTGATCAAAAGGTCGGGGGTTCAGGCCGCAGCACCACAAATTTGCCATTGTTGAGTTCTCGAGCAAGGCACTAACCCTATCTTCTCCAGGGGGCGCTGTACTCTCAAAATGTGCAAAAAAAAAAAAAAAGAATTCACTGTGTCTGTCGGTTCATGTAACAAATAATTGAATCTGAATTTCCCAGGAGCATTCTCTGTTGGAGATGTTTGTCTATCAGAATATGCTGCCCCAATTTCTTCATTATAATAAAGTATCAAAACATGCTCCGCCTCCTGTTACAGTACAGTTACCTCCTTTAGCATTTTTCTTCGATATGGTAGCATGAATCGATGACTTGTGACTCTGCCATCAAGTTTAGCACCTAAATTATATCCTATGTTAATATCAACGGCGCCACAGTTAACTGAAGCGTCTGGGAAGATGACTGAAAAAGGTTTTACAAGTAGCTCCGCCCCAGACCCACGCTTGCCCTCGGCGACCTGAACCGTGTGAGCCCAGTCCAACAGTGTGATGGTGTTAAGCATTTAAACTTGGATACTGTCCAGCTCTAGCGTATAGTAATTAAAAACTCTCACACCTTTTCTTTGTTTGTGAGACATGTTGACATAGCTCCAAGACAGCAGCTGCAAGCTGCAAAGATTTGGTAACCGCTCAAAAATTTTTGGTAGCATTCCACTAGCACTGGAGATTGACAGATGGATGAATAGAATTCGAAAAGTAGATGTGGTTATTTAACCAAAAAAAATAATTAGCTTGATACAGCAGCTGGAGCACTAATAATAAAATCACACAGAGTACGCCGAGTACATTAGCGCGCTAACGCTAAAATTAAAGTGACACACCTGTGAGCCTACACACCTGTGGATTGCACCACTAAATCTGTAACTTTAAGGTGCGTCTCTAAGATATTAACACAAAACAGCAGACAGGATGTTCATGACCAGGTGCACAATGATGATGTAAGAGGAGTAGATCCACCCCCCCCCCCAAAACAGACAGCAAAGACTTCCTGTAGGGTTATTGGTCAGGGTGGAGCTGAAAAGCTCTTACAGAGCACAAGCCGACTCCACACACTCTAGACAAGTCTGCACTATATACACAGTATTACACACACACACACACACACACACACACACCTGACCTGTAAGGAGTCTAGCTATGTGTGTGTGTGTGTGGCGGGGGTATTAACTTAAGTCGATTACTCTTGTTACAGCATTACAGCTTGTTCAATCCGCTTCACACACACACACACACACACACACATCTAGAGTCTGGACAAGGTCAGTTTACAATCGGACATGAGAGAAAATAAAAGAGTGTTTGTTATCCTTGCCTGAGCAACAGCCATGTGCACACACACACACACACACACACACAGAATAAAAAGCAGGAATATTTTGTGCGTAAACCAGATCCATGCATGTAGTGGGTGGGTGCGTGCGTGTGTGTGTGTGTGAGAGAGAGAGAGAGAGAGAGACATGTCAGGGACAGATGCACATGTACAGGCTCAGCATCTCAGATAAACATCACTCATCACTGTCAGTGAAAATTGAAATGATTCATTTGTAATAAATAACACACCGCTGAGGACTTAACTGGAACTGTCATCCTTGAGTAACTCATTCATTCAAACACACACACACACACACACACACACACACACACACACACACACACACACACACACACACTTTCCTGCCTGTTCTGATACTAAACAGTAAAACAAACCACAAAACAATTCCTAAACAATAAGTCACTATTGTGTCACTCTTAACGCAGTCGTAACCCGTGTGATTAATCTGGACTTTTTAAATGTGTTACAATTCTTTTTATGCAAATTAATCTATATGAACAAATGTGATCCTAATGGCTTACCATAACCGCAGCACTGTTACCTGGCTGTGTGTGATAACGGCACGTTTAAGGTGGATAATCAGATGACTGAGGAAACCAACAGGTCTGCTGGACGACGAGGTTCATCCTCGATGGACGTGTGGATAAAACCAAAGTCGTGTGCTCGAGCGACCTTCAGGAGGAACTATTTTTACAAGAATACATTAAATAAAAGCTGTGGAAGCGGTGGGTCAGGTGTCTATCGCACTAGGTGAGGGGTAGAGAGTTCAGCTTGAACCAAAATTACACACACCTGAACAAGCTGATCAAGGTCTTCAGGATTGCCAAGGATACAGGCATGTGAGTTCTTTCTTCAGGGTTGTTTAATAGTGAAATTAAAAACATTTCCACACACACACTTAGTGTGATGAGAACTCAGAGGATTGGGACTAAACAGCTGTTTGTTCATAAGAAAACCGCTTGTTAGTGAGACACTTAAAAAACACTTAAATATGCTAGAAGGCCTGAAGACTGGACTTTGGAGTGATGGAGAAAGGTCATGTGACCTGATGACTTTATTCCAAAGTGATGGGCGTGTCAGGGTGAGAAGGGAAGTGAAGAGGCGATGCTCCCATCATGCATAGTGTCCACTGTACGAGCCTCTGGAGACAGTGTTATGATCTGGGGTCGCTTCAGTCGCTCAGGTCGAGACTCAGCAACGTCATGTGGAGATATAATGAAGTCACATGACCACCTGAATGTACCGAATCACCAGCACATCACATCTGTGGAGGGTTTCTGTGATGGCGCACGACATGTTCCAGGACTCAGAGCTCTGGGAGCGCGAGGAATAATTTTCTCAAATAAACACACACACACACACACACGAGTCCAGACTTTAACTCCAGTCAGCGTGTTGAGGTGTGATGGAGAAGACGGATGGATCTTACGTGATTGTGGACAGTGTGTGTGCGTGTGTGTGTGTGTTCTGTAATTAAAGTTAAATGTTGATCAGTTCAGTGAAATGTAGGTGTGTGTGTGTGTGTGAGAGAGAGAGAGAGAAAGAGAGAGACCTTTTTACCAGATAGTGTATAGATCACAACCACTTCCTAAAAAACCTAACGTGTGTGTGTGTGTGTGTGTGTTGGAGATGTGTGACGTCATCGACACGCATCGCGTCACAACTCTTCCCGTGAAGGTCGCGCGCGCTGTGTGTGTTGTGTTCTATTATAAACAACACAACATTCACACACAAATACAAACAAAACATCACCTCTATCGTGTGTGTGTGTGTGTGAGTGTGTGTGTGAGTGTGTGTGAGCTGCTCCTTGTGAAGCCGGATCACTTCCGGTTTGCGGCGTTACTGAGAATAAAACGCCACGGCTCGAGCGAGTGAATAAAAAGTGTGTGTGTGTGTGTGTGTGTGTGGTAATAATAATATGTCGGTACACTTATATAATGATAATAATATTAAGACTGAACGCTGTGTCAGTGTGAAGGTGGTTGCTATAGTAACCGGCCCTGACGTACTATTCTGGGATGTCGCGTTACTGCGGTACTGCAGGGTTTAGCGCGCGCGCCTGGGCGCCTGTGCGTGCGCGTGTGTGCGCGCGTGAGTGTGTGTCTCACCTCGTTCATGTCGGTGCTCTCCTCTCCGTGTCCGCGCGCCGCAGCCATGCCTCCGTGTCCCGCGAGCTCACCGGATCAGGACACGCACACACTCTCTGTATTACACACTCCGTGTGTGTGTGTGTGTGTTTCAGTTCCGCCCCAAACCCGGCGCGTAGCAGGCTGCACCGGGAACACCGACATGACGTCACGAACGTGGGTCACGCCCACCAAGCCGATAGATTCATGTTTCATCTCGTTTACACCGTTTCACCCTGTATCACTCCGTATATCCCCCTGTATCTATACATCACTCTTATCACTCTGTATCTCTGTACCACACTGTATATCACTCTTTATGTCACTCCGTATCTCAGGATCACTCTATATATCACTCTGTATCTCTGTACCACACTGTATATCACTCTTTATGTCACTCCGTATCTCAGGATCACTCTATATATCACTCTGTATCTCTGTACCACACTGTATATCACTCTTTATGTCACTCTGTATCTCAGGATCACTCTATGTATCACTATGTATCAATCTGTATCTCTGTACCACACTGTATATCACTCTTTATGTCACTCCGTATCTCAGGATCACTCTATATATCACTCTGTATCTCTGTACCACACTGTATCTCACTCTTTATGTCACTCCGTATCTCAGGATCACTCTATATATCACTATGTATCAATCTGTATCTCTGTACCACACTGTATATCACTCTTTATGTCACTCCGTATCTCAGGATCACTCTATATATCACTCTGTATCTCTGTACCACACTGTATATCACTCTTTATGTCACTCCATATCTCTGTATCTCTCTGTACCACACTGTATATCACTCATGTCACTCAATCTCACTCTATATATCACTCTGTATGTACTGTATATCACTCTTTATGTCACTCCATCTAGGATCACTCTATATATCACTATGTATCTCTGTACTGTATATCACTCTTTATGTCACTCCGTATCTCAGGATCACTCTATATATCACTATGTATCTCTGTACCACACTGTATATCACTCTTTATGTCACTCCGTATCTCAGGATCACTCTATATATCACTCTGTATCTCTGTACCACACTGTATATCACTCTTTATGTCACTCCATATCTCAGGATCACTCTATATATCACTATGTATCTCTGTACCACACTGTATATCACTCTTTATGTCACTCCGTATCTCAGGATCACTCTATATATCACTATGTATCAATCTGTATCTCTGTACCACACTGTATATCACTCTTTATGTCACTCCGTATCTCAGGATCACTCTATATATCACTATGTATCAATCTGTATCTCTGTACCACACTGTATATCACTCTTTATGTCACTCCGTATCTCAGGATCACTCTATATATCACTATGTATCAATATGTATCTCTGTACCACACTGTATATCACTCTTTATGTCACTCCATATCTCAGGATCACTCTATGTATCAATCTGTATCTCTGTACCACACTGTATATCACTCTTTATGTCACTCCGTATCTCAGGATCACTCTATATATCACTATGTATCAATATGTATCTCTGTACCACACTGTATATCACTCTTTATGTCACTCCATATCTCAGGATCACTCTATGTATCAATCTGTATCTCTGTACCACACTGTATATCACTCTTTATGTCACTCCGTACCTCAGGATCACTCTATATATCACTATGTATCACTCTGCATCTCTGTACCACACTGTATATCACTCTTTATGTCACTCCATATCTCAGGATCACTCTATATATCACTCTGTATCTCTGTACCACACTGTATATCACTCTTTATGTCACTCCATATCTCAGGATCACTCTATATATCACTATGTATCAATCTGTATCTCTGTACCACACTGTATATCACTCTTTATGTCACTCCGTATCTCAGGATCACTCTATATATCACTATGTATCTGTATCTCTGTACCACACTGTATATCACTCTTTATGTCACTCCGTATCTCAGGATCACTCTATATATCACTCTGTATCTCTGTACCACACTGTATATCACTCTTTATGTCACTCCGTATCTCAGGATCACTCTATATATCACTCTGTATCTCTGTACCACACTGTATATCACTCTTTATGTCACTCCGTATCTCAGGATCACTCTATATATCACTATGTATCAATCTGTATCTCTGTACCACACTGTATATCACTCTTTATGTCACTCTGTATCTCAGGATCACTCTATATATCACTCTGTATCTCTGTACCACACTGTATATCACTCTTTATGTCACTCCGTATCTCAGGATCACTCTATATATCACTATGTATCAATCTGTATCTCTGTACCACACTGTATATCACTCTTTATGTCACTCCGTATCTCAGGATCACTCTATATATCACTATGTATCAATCTGTATCTCTGTACCACACTGTATATCACTCTTTATGTCACTCCGTATCTCAGGATCATTCTATATATCACTATGTATCAATCTGTATCTCTAGAGAGAGATTAATTAGAAGAATAAATAAAGGTCATTTAAATAGAAAAATGAAAGTGTGTGTGTGTGTGAGAGAGAGAGAGAGAGAGAGAGAGAGAGAGAGAGAGAAAGGGTGAGAACCAGAAGAAAAGAAAAAACAGAGTTTGGGAAATGAGCAAGGAATAAAAATAAACGTGAAAGGCAGGTCGTGAGAAGGTGAAAAGATTGAAGTGGATAAAAATGAATTATGGTAATTAAAATTAAATGTAAATATTTATAATAAAAATAAAAAATAAAATATAATAAAAATGAAAAGGAAGGTGTCACAGTGGCGTAGTGGTTTGCACTGTGGCCTCGCACCTCCAGGGTCCAGGGTCGATTCCCACCAGGGGGTCTGTGTGCATCAAGTTTACATGTAGGTGGGTTTCCTCAGGGTACTCCGGTTTCCTTCCACAAGACATGCAGATCAAGATCACTGGTGTTCCCAAATTGCTCATAGTGTGTGTGTGCGTGTGCCTGGGATAGGCTCTGCCTCCCTGGATGAAGCTGTATAGACGATGACTGAGTGGAAAGGTGACGGGGGAAAAAAGGGACGGAAAGAGAAGTGGACAAAAAAGAAAGAAAGAGTAAGTTTGGGACACGAGGAGGAGTGAAGGAAATAGAAAAGGAGAAAGAGAGAAGAATGGCAGGAAGAGCTAGAGAGAGATGAAGAGAGACAGACACACACAGTTTGGGGGAAAAGTGCTCTCATGTTCTTCTCCGTGTCCTCTACATTCCTGTATCCGAGCCCTGTGAATGTGTGTGTGTGTGTGTGTGTGTGTGTGTCTTCCAGAGAGCATTCCCACACACTTAGGGCCCCAGGCCACCGTGCGCAGGTTACTGTAGCTGTGTTACGAGGTGTGAGGTTACGTGTCATCACGCAGCTTTACAGCTCGAGCACGCTCTGCCTCGACTCGCCTTTAACAAGACAAAGCAGATTCACACACTCCAGTCTTAATTAACCCATGAGTGTGATTTCACCCCGGGGCGCGTTCCTGTGTGTGCATGCGATGGTTATATCACCTGATCATTAGTGTTACTAAACCATTTCGCCCCGCTTCCGCAGAACACACACACACACACACACACACACACACTCCACAGCACTGTTTCCTGTGGTGTTGCTCTCATACGCTCACACTCATACTGGTTTCACTGGTCCCTCGGGAACATTACTGGGCTAATTTTAACCTGGAGAAATGACGGTCATGTTCGAGAGTGCAGGGTTTGAGGAACGCCGCAGTGAGCTGCTCGATGCTGAGAATAAAGGTTAGGGTTAAAGGTCAGAACCATTCAGACCCTTCAGTCGCTGTGTATGTGTGTGTGTGTGTGTGTGTGTGTGTGTGTGTGTGTGTGTGTGTGTGCGTACCCAGTGTGCCCAGTTTGTGTGTGTTTGTGCAGAGACACAAATGCTATTGTCCAAATACTTATGGACGTTATGTACAGTGTTTAAGTTGTTTTATTTACTACACAGATGCTTGTTGTTTTTCACTTCACTTCACTTCATTAATGAATTAATTCGTGTCCACGACTTTACAGAATCTTGTACACACACACCTCACACAGACTCACACACTGCAACACACTGCACACACACACACCTCACACAGACTCACACACCGCACACACACACACAAACACCCACAAACTCACACCGCACACACACACACACAAACTCACACCGCACACAGACTCGAGCACACACACACACACACACACACTGCACGCTCTGAAGTTCAACCCTGCAGGTCTCCTGAATATTCTACCTGGTGGGCGTGGTCTCTTACATGTTGACTCCACCCCATTCACAGGTAAGTGGGCTCACTGCTCGCTATTTTAAAAGGGATCTAAATAATACACTATGGCTTCACACTGAGCACCTCTGACCGTGTTAGACCGTGCCATAAACCTCCGTCAGCACACACACACACACACACAAAACGAGGGAGGATCCTCAGGAAGAACGCTTCTCCATCACAACTCTACACTGTAACACTGAGATGTTAATGCAGTGTGGGAGGAGCTGTGTATGACCTCTGCCCCCTAGTGGTGAAACAGACACAATGTCTTTATTTCTACAGACAATCTGAACGTCGGCTCCACCAGCCGAGTTCACACAGATGCGTCTCCTCCACAAGTCACCCAGCGATCAGACGCTCCACTCTCTGAATGTTCAGGGGAACGACTGCAGTGAGCTCCGAGCCACCTCGACTGGGATCGTCGTTCTCTCTCTCACACACACACACACACACACACACACACACACACACACGACCGTCTTTAAGACCGTTCACGTTTTACTGTAAACAGGCTTTCACACAGTCAACCAGCAGAAAGTTCATCACAAGTCCCAGTTTGACTTGAACACCTATCATATTACTTAATTAATTATAATAACATACATTAGAGAAATTTTGTATACATTACATATAAACTCAATAAAAATAATAATAATAATAAATGATGAGAGCCAAAAAAATATTAGGACAGTAAAGAAAAACATTTTTATTCACAATAAGCAAAAACAACATGGATATACATAGAGACAAACACACACACACCAAATTATTTACAGTCTAAAATACTGGAAAAAATCAGTTTAATGATTGTAGCATAAAGCTGTGTGTGTGTGTGTGTGTGTGTGTGTGTGTGTATTGAGAATATGCATACTGTCAATTATTGTGTTTAGAGCAGTTTACAAATCTTAAAGGTGCAACAATTAATTTAAAAATGCCATGTGCACAAATAACATGGAATAAATGCAAACACAAAGCCACCTGCTGAACCATTCACTCAAACATACAGTAATACAACTTCAGACACACACACACACACACACACACACACACACACACACACACACACACACACACAGCAAGACAAAAACGAAAAGAAAGGAAAACAGCTGCTGTAGTGGTGAAGTGTGTGAGACGGGATCTGTCTCTAATGCAGGCGAGGGGCAAAAAACAAATAAAATCAAAACGCTGAATAAAGTCGAGTAAAACTTTAACACACGCGCACACACTAACACTGACAGTTAAAATCAAGCAGTGTAATACTGTGTGTTGGTTGAGCCGTACTGCTTTCATGGCAACAACCGGCGCTGATCATCAATTAAGTTTTAGTCAGGAAGAGGACGAGCCGTCTGGAGGTCCGTCTGCACGTCCGTCTGGAGGTCCATCTGCGCGTCCGTCTCTCTTTATCTCTAATATTCTATTCATTTAGACGTCTGTCCTTCCAAAGTTCGCTGTCCATCTGTCTCTTTCCATCAAATGTAGAGAAGCGAGAGCAGGATGTTTCCCCTCACCGTCCTGTTTCTCATCCTCGATATTCTTCATAATATCGTAAGAACGTGATGAATTCAGGACACTGTGAACCGTTAGTGTGTTAATCTTAGGACCCGTCCACCCAGATAAGACACTGTGTGTGTGTGTGTGTGTGTGTGTGTGTGTGTCCATTCAGCCAGTCAGTAGTGACTTTAAGATTTAAATATAAAGCACATTAAAGATTAATACACGGCATACAGTGAAGATCTAAAATACACGCGCGCACACACACACACACACGCACGCACACACGCACGCACACACGCACGCACACGCAGGGGATCCCCTTCATGAAGAACCCTTAATGCTGTAAATGAGACAGAGCTGCAGTCCAGCTGTTCCCTGTAGCCGGTGTTCACTTCAAGGCATCTCTGAACCTAGCATGCTAATAATGCTAACAGGTGAGGGAGGCTAATCAATCGTTAGCATGTCATTATGGGCATAAAGCTAATCTGTAAAGTGTTTTATACGCAATGTTCCATTCAGCTTCTCAGAGCAAGTAAGAGAAGTGTGTAATGCGTGCGTGTATGTGTGTGTGTGTGTGTGTGTGTGTGTGTGTGTGTGAAAGAGAGATATTAAGCTTGTCGTTGAGCATCATGCAGCACCAATTAACATCTGGACATCCGCAGAGAACTCCAGGTGTGTGTGTGTGTGTGTGTGTGTGTGTGTTTCAGCTGGTCTCTGCCCCAGAGTCACTACAAGGAAACACAGATGAGATGAGATTAGCAGATAACACGATAACGCTAGAGTGTAAAACAGTGAGGTGGATTACAGTAGAGACCCAATCTTGGGTTACTGTGGACAATCGTCCCTCACGTCCCCCACACATCACTAGCCTCACTCGCTCTTGTCGATTTCTTCTTCACATCAGAAGAATCCGCTCATTTCTCTGCACACAGGCGACTCAGGTGTTTGTTCAGTCCCTGGTGATTTCAAGACTGGACTACTGCACCTCACTCCTGGCAGGTCTGTCTCTGTCCACCATTCGTCCAGCAGATTCAGAATGTAGCTGCACGTCTCGTCTCGAACCTTCCCACGTTTGAACTTCTTCTAGATGTCTGTACAGCCGAGTCTTTGTCACATCTTTAAACGGCGACTCAAGACGCATTTCTTCAATACTTGAATAAACCGTAAAAATAGATAAATCCTCCTCCCAGTTGTGTTTGACTGATTAACACGTATTAATTAACAGAGTAACCCAGTGTAACTCGCTCTGGACAAGACCGTCTGCCAAATGCCTAAATGTAACTGTAGGACCTCCGTACAGGTACGCGTCAGTGTGGAGTACCAGAACCGGGCCTGGTGCCGTCACAGAGTGCGGTGTGAAACGGAACTACGGGGAACGACTCACACCAGGAGCACAGCGTCCAACACACCTGCGTTAGAGCGCCTCCATCAGGAACACGAGGGTCAAACAGGACTGAGAAAGTGTGTGCGCACACATGTTTACAGACAGACAGAGACACAGACAGATACACAGACAGACACACAGAACGACAGACAGAAAGACAGAGACACAGACAGACACACAGACAGACACAGACACAGAGACAGACAGTCAGAAAGACACGTAGAGAAACAGACAAAAACAGACACACACATGCACAGACAGACAGAAAGACAGACACACAGACAGACGGATGACAGATATGTATGGACAGCCAAACACACATGTGCGCTGACAGACACACACGCACCAGACAGCACAAAAAGCTTCCAGAAGGTTCCTCACAGCGTCCTGGAGCTCAGAGTTCATCAAACATTTCCACCTGTTTTATCTTCAGGTTCTGGAACTGTGAGGGAAACTAAAGACATCCAGAGCCGCGCGCGCGCGCGCGTGTGTGTGTGTGTGTGTGTGTGTGTGTGTGTGTGTGTGTGTGTGGTGTACTCCTTACCTGTGCTGGTTGAGACTGGTGGTGTGTGTATGGTCCTCCTCTGCTGTAGGAACACACACGCACACACACACACACACACACACACACACACACACACACACACACACACACACACACACACACAGAGTCTTATTACACACAGACAACATATGACATGGAGAATACACACACTACTTTGATACATTACAAGGTGTTCAGTGTGTGTGTGTGTGTGTGTGTGTGTGTACCAGCAGCAGTCTGCGGTGTGTGTTGCCCCTCCTGTCTCTCTCTCTCCTCCTGCAGTGAGTGGATGTACTCGGGGCTGAGTGTGTCCTCCGGTTCTCCAATCAGGTAAATGTTCTTAAAGCGGTAATACAGCATGGACGCTTTAAACATGATCGCCTCACTGCCCCGGAACCACCGCATCTACACACACACACACACACACACACACACACACACACACACACACACACCATAAAACTCAATCCACTCGTGTAGTCCTGATCATTATTGAATAAATTCTAATGTTAGTCGACATGGTTACA
The DNA here is from genome assembly GCA_013621035.1 of Clarias magur. Taxonomy (NCBI): domain Eukaryota; kingdom Metazoa; phylum Chordata; class Actinopteri; order Siluriformes; family Clariidae; genus Clarias; species Clarias magur. The sequence goes on from QNUK01000675.1 coordinate 138,725, forward strand.
ATGATAAACCAGGTACAGCTGTGTGTGTGTGTGTGTGTGTGTGTGTGTGTGTGTGTGTGTGAGAATACCTTGCGGAGTGTGTCGATGAGCTCACTGTGGTTCTGAATGTGTCGCGAGGAAACAGACACCGAACTCAACTCATCCAACGCCAGTAAACACTTATTCACATCCTACACACACACACACACACACACACACACACACACACACACACACACACACACACACAGTCACTGGAGATTACTTCCACTGACGTTACACACACAAAAACACAACTTGACTTCATTTTAGACCAAGTTCTGATCAGTGGCGCGTGCACTGTACACGTCCCTGCTAACGAGACGTTGCTATGGAAACCATAACGAGCACATTAATATAAACCTGACCAATCAGAGTGCAGGACAGCGCGACGTTCTTACAGGCTTGTCGAGGGTCATGGAGATCCTGATGTCTCCGTGCAGCCTGTACAGCAGAGAGTCTGTGACTGACAGGGACGGAGCTGTCACACACACACACACACACACACACACACACACACACACACAGTCAGGCAATTACTCCAGAAACTCCAGAACAATAAACACTACGATGATGACGGGGTCAAAGTGTCTCACCTCTCCCTCTGTCCTCTTCTCCTTTACGTTTACTCCGCCTGAGCACGCACACACACACACACACACACACACACACACACACAGTCATCACACAGTATACACAGGTATTTAGTCAGAGGGGAAACCCCAGTGTCCTGAGTTCACTCACTCCTCCGTCTGTGCCGACTCTCCCCTCCTGTCTCTCTCCTTCTCGTCCTTCCCGTCGCTCTTGACGTCCTCCTCCACCCGGTCTGTACTCCGTCTCTGCGTTCTGCTTCTTGTGGACGTGACGAGCCCCTGCAGAGACTTCAACACACTCGTCCTCCTCTCCGCCAACACTCTACTCCTCTAACAGATAGAGACGGAAGGGGGGGGGGGTTAACATAACAGATGAAAAAAGTGGGTGTGGCCTATGCAGTATTAATAGAGTTTAGTGGAGGCTGATTTTTTCTTCTCCTACTTGTTTCCTCTTTTCATCCTCCAGGTCTTTCTGTTTCGCCGAGTCCTCTGTCTCTCCCTTCTTTTCCTCAGACTCCTCCTCTTCTCTCTTCTTCTCAGTCTCTTCCTCCTTCACCTTCAGCTCCTCCTCTTTCTTCTTCTTCTCCCTCATGTCTTCATCTTTCTTCCTCATCTCCTCCTCCTCCCTCTTCTTCCTTGTCCTCATCTCCTCCTCTTTCTTCTGCTTCTCGATCATTTTCTTCTCCTCCTCCTTTCTCTTCTCCTCCTCCTTCTTTCTCTTCTCCTCCTCTCTCTTCTTCTCCTCCTCCTCTCTCTTCTTCTTCTCCTCCTCTCTCTTCTCCTCCTCCTCCTCTCTCTTCTTCTCCTCCTCCTCTCTCTTCTTCTCCTCCTTTCTCTTCTTCTCCTCCTCCCTCTTCTTCTCCTCCTCCTCTCTCTTCTCCTCCTCCTCTCTCTTCTCCTCCTCCTCCTTTCTCTTCTTCTCCCCCTCCTTTCTCTTCTTCTCCCCCTCCTCTCTCTTCTTCTCCTCCTCCTTTCTCTTCTCCTCCTCCTCCTCTCGCTTCTTCTCCTCCTCCTTTCTCTTCTCCTCCTCCTTTCTCTTCATCTCTTCCTCTCTCTTCTTCTCACTTATTTCCTCCCCTCTCTTCTCCTCCTCTCTTTTCTTCCTCTCTGGCTCCTCCTTCTTGTCCCTAATTTCCTCTTCTCTCTCTTTTTTCTCACTCATCTCCTGCTTTTTTCTCTGCATCTCCGTCTCCTCCTCCTTTCTCTTCTCATCCTTCATCTCCTCCTCCTCTTTCTTCTCTCTTTTCTCAGCTACCTTCTGTATTGTATTCTCGTTCCTCAGCTTCTTCTTCATCTCCCCTGTGTCTTCCTCGTCCCTCCTCTTCTTCTCCCTTCTCTTCCTTTTCTCTCCCTTGTACTCCTTTACTCCCACATTTTCTCCATTTCTCCACTCATCCTCTAGTTGCTGGTTCTGGGTTTCTGCCTCTTCATCCCTCTTTTCCTTCTGCTCTTCTGTCCTCCGTCTCAACATTCTGCGTCCTCCCTCATCTGTCTCACGGCTTTTCCTTTTTCCTGCATTTTCTGGCTCTGAGGAGCGAGAGGAGAGTTCCTCTTCCTGTCGTTTCCTCTTTGAGTCTGAAGACACACAAGCACAATTACACTCGTTTACACACACACACACACACTATACAAATACCCGCCCCACTGCCACAGTAACCAATCAGTTCTGAGACTTGTTTACCTGCAGGACTGGAGACCGTAATGTCGTCCTTCCTCTTCCTTCGCCCCTCTCTATCCTTCCCTTCTTCCTCTGGCTGGTTCTTCAAAACCTCTTTCTTCTGTATCTTTTCCCCTTTATCCTTCTGCTCTTCTGTCCTCCCTCTCAGCACCCTAAGTTCTACCCGACTGTCTTCTTCACATTTCTCCGCTGGCACCTCAATCACAGCAGCACCTTGGGGTTCCACTAGAGGCAAGTCTGGGGGTTTGGGAACTGCACCTTGAGAGTCATGACCAGCATCCTGGGGTTTAACTGGAGAACTGTCTTTGGGAGCTGAGGATTTGTGCCTTAAGGCGGAGACTTTGAGGTTTTGAAGCCGAATCTCGGGAATGTGGAGGCGAGTCTTAGAACTCTGGTACAGAGTCTCAGGGCTCTGGAGCCGAGGCACCGTGACCCTAAGCCAAGTCTTGGGGTTCAGAAGTTTAGTGGCTGCATCCTGGAGCTGTGGCTGAAGGGTTTGAGCCGGTGTCTCTGTGTCCTTTAGGTGAGTTTCTGTGGTTTTTGGTTGGGTCTTGGGCGTCCGCTGCCGGGTCTTAGGAGCCTGCAGCTCTGGCTCTGTGGTCCTGACCGAAGCCTTGGTAATCTGTCTCTGAGACTCTGGTGCCCGTAGCCGAGTTTCACGGGTTTGGCGAAAAGTCTCTGTGGTGCAAGTGTCTGAGGTTTGGAGCTGAATCTTAGCGTTCTGTAGTTGTGTTTGGGACTCTGTGACCTGCACACGACTCTTGGCATTCCGGGGCTGAATTACTGGAATTGTTGATTGAGCCTCTCGGTTCTGTAACTGTGCATCTGTGATCTTCTCCCAACCCTTGGAGTGATGCTGGGGCTGGGTCTCTGAAGTTCGCGGCCGGCCCGGGCGGGTTCGCGGCTCAGTCTTCTGTAACGGTGGATCTGTGATTTTCACCCAACCCTTGGTCCTCCGGTGCGGAGTCTGAGGTCTTTGTAATAGTCGATCTGTGATCTTCACCCAGGACTTGATCCTCCGGGGCTGAGTCTCAGACGGACACTGCTGCTCCTTGAGGTTTGGCTGCAGTGTAATAAATAGGCATGCGCCGATAACTGGTTATTAAACCGATCATTAAACACACTGCAACATCTAACAGACATTTCAAAACATCACACTTGTGGCTATATAGAATCAAGATGGCGCCGGTGAGGACGGCTGCCATCACGACTGCTCCGACCTACTTTACTTTGTTTTCGTCTTTTAATTTAATTTCTAGCAACTTTAAACCGGCAAATTCATCACCATTGAGTGCATTAGGTACGATAGAGATACTCTTATTTCTATTGGTCTACAATGTACTCACAATTCGACGTTTTTAACTCCGGATCCGAGCTGGCCGAGTGAGATCCTGAGGGAAAACAAAGGACGCGACGCGAAGCGGCGACCCCGAGGGAAACGAGCCGGCGTCAGGAACAGGCTGAGAGCCCGTGCACACCGCACACCACTGCCTAGCATCCTGCTCGCCAACGTCCAGTCACTGGAGAACAAACTCGATGACCTCAGGGCCAGGATAAAGTTCCAGAGAGACATTCGGGACTGCAATCTCCTCTGCTTCACCGAGACATGGCTGAACCCAGCGGTGCCGGACCACGCCATCCAGCCGGCCGAGTTCTTCTCGGTTCACCGCATGGACAGGACAAGGGACTCGGGGAAGACAAGGGGAGGCGGCGTGTGTTTAATGGTGAACAGCGGCTGGTGCAACAGCGCGAGCGTTGTTCCTCTCGCACGCTCCTGCACACCCAACCTGGAACTATTGACTATCAAGTGTCGTCCTTTTTATCTTCCTCGGGAGTTTACATCGGTCATAATCAGCGCCGTTTATATTCCACCACAAGTGGACACGGACACTGCCTTATGCGAGCTGCATGAGGCACTCTCACAGCACCAGACACAACACCGGGACGCTGCGCTCATTTATGACTATCGACCTGTAGCCCTCACCTCAGTGGTGATGAAGTGCTTTGAACGGCTGGTCAGAGACTTCATCATCTCTTCACTACCCGACACTCTGGACCCACTACAGTTTGCATACCGCCCGAACCACTCCACAGATGATGCCATCTCTCATCTCCTCCACACAACACTCACTCACCTGGACACTAGAAGGGGGAATTATGTTAAAATGCTTTTCATCGACTACAGCTCAGCATTTAACACCATAATTCCCTCCACACTCACCACCAAGCTGGAGCACCTGGGACTCAGCTCATCTCTGTGTCAGTGGATCTCTAATTTCCTAACTGGGAGACCACAGGCAGTAAGGATGGGTGGACACGTCTCAGCCTCTCTCACTCTCAGCACTGGAGCCCCACAGGGCTGTGTTCTGAGCCCCCTGCTGTACTCTCTGTACACACATGACTGTGCGGCCACTACCAGCTCCACCACCATCATCAAGTTTGCTGACGACACCGTCGTGGTGGGCCTGATCTCTGACAACGACGAGACGGCCTACCTGAAGGAGATTGGAAATCTGGAGAACTGGTGTCAGAGGAACAACCTTCTTCTAAATGTCAGTAAGACAAAGGAGCTGATAGTGGACTTCAGCACTAAGCAGGAGAGGAACTACCAGACCCCCGTCATCAACGAGAGCCCAGTGGAGAGAGTGGACTGCTTCAAGTACCTCGGTGTTCACATCACGCAGGACCTATCATGGTCCTGTCACATCAACACCGTGGTGAAAAAGGCCCGACAGCGTTTCCACCACCTCAGACGCCTGAGAGACTTTAGACTGCCCTCTAAGGTGCTGAGGAACTTTTACTCCTGCACCATAGAGAGCATCCTGACGGGAAACATCGCATCCTGGTTCGGGAACAGCACCATGCAGGACAGACGAGCCCTACAGAGGGTGGTGCGATCAGCTGAGCGCATCATCCGAACTGAGCTCCCTGACCTGCACTCTGTCTACAGCAAGCGGTGCTGGACCAAGGCCAGGAAGATCATGAAGGACCTCAGCCACCCCAGCAATGGACTGTTCTCTCTGCTGCGGTCTGGGAAGCGCTTCCGCTCCCTCAAGGCCAATACAGAGAGACTGAGAAGGAGCTTCTTCCCGCAGGCGATACGGTCTCTCAATCAAACCAACACACTGGACTAAACACCTTTGCATTTTCTTGCACACACAGAACGGACAATTATGTCAATGCACATTGCACATATATGCACATTTGCACACTTCAAGGACTTCTTTTCACACCCCCCTCATCTCATTAAAATACTAAAATACTACCTCAAGTTTTTCACAGACTATAGTTGTAATATATTACATTACATTATACTTCAGATTTTATATATATATATATTTTTTTTTTTTGTAACTTTGATGGAATCTGTTTTATAGGTTCCATTTGTAAAATATTTAAGGTCACGGAGCGGTCGTATAAGCATTTCACTGCATATCGTACTGTGTATGAGACAAATAAAATTTGAATTTTTGAATTTGAATGTGAGACAACATCAGAATACTACACGAACAGATTACACACCTCGCTCTTCGGCACTCTAACAGGCAGCTTTATCTTCACCTTTTTGGCTTTGACCATCCTGGCCTTTGTAAGGATCCACTTCCGGACGATGTCCTTCTTCTTCGCTACACCCCTCGCCTTAGCAACAATGGCTTTCTTGGCCAGGACGACTTTTTTGGGCGGGGCAGGTTTTTTGTCAGCAAGAGCTGTTGTTTTTCTAGATGCCAAAGCGGGAGCAGTCACTTTTTCGGCAGGTCTTCCAGTCTTCCTCTGTCTTTCTTTAGCTGGTGTCCGTCTCCTAGTCGGAGTTTCTGAGGAGGACGGTTTATTCGGAGTGGTGCTGGTTTTCACTGGGGTTTTATCGCTCTTAATGGGAGTTGCAGCATTAGGGGTCGTGCTAGCCTCGTTTTTCTTCTGAGCATTCTTCTTTCCGGCGCTCTTCGCCTTCCTCCGCATCTCCTGCGCCTTCTTCACCACATCAGCTTT
>QNUK01000675.1:150000-187500 GCA_013621035.1 Clarias magur
GAATGTAGCATTGTCCAAGATGTCTTGGTATCCTGAAGCGTTAAGTTTGTCCTTCACTGGGGAGAAGGGTCTGATCGATTGGAACATCTGAGTTCAATAATTAACAGGTTTGGACAAACACATTCGTCTGTATAGCGTATCAATCAGCAACAGCACAGAGGAGATCATTACCCAAATTCAACTGTTAAGTATTTTTATTACAATAACAGTTACACCATGATCCCCAGTCACTAAACATGAAGGAAATCCTGTCTTTACTCTCCTGTATTTTAGAGATCACACCCAGGTACACTCGTGTGAAGTATTCCAACACACTTTATAACGTACATGAACGTACAGCACTGACGTGTAAATAATAATAATAATAATAATAAATGAAGCATTTATCTCACATCTACTCAGACAGCTCTAGAGCTTCTGCATTCAGTCATGTGCCGTGTCTTTACAGCAGTTATACTGAGTCCTGCGCTCTGATTGGTCAGAAGGTGCTGATTAATTCTTTAAAACAGCAGCTCTGACAGTAGCACAGGTTCATATTAATGCCCTCGTTATGGTTTCCATAGTAACAGCTTGTTCACAGGGATGTGTACAGCATTGATGTCTAATAATAATAATAATAGTAATAATAATAACATGTGAGCACACAAACAGAGTAAAAATGTCTACTCGTTCATCTGTAAGGAGAAATGTGTGTGTGTGTGTGTGTGTGTGTGTGTGTGTAACATGAGGTAAATCTGTAACTGTAGGTCTGTTTATTATGTATTTATTATATTTTGATTACAGACTGTGGACAACTTTTATAATCATAATCATATTAAACCTTTATTTATGACCAGGGATTCAGGATTCATGATTTTCTATTTATTTTTTTCACAAATCAGACATTTACGCTTCACTTATTACATAACAACAACAACAATTTTAATCACAGAGTGTTTATTTAACGCTGAAGCATCTCCATCTCGTTGCATTTTAACGCCTCGCTACCGGATGCTAGCTGCTCGTGTCTCCATCACGCGGCTCCTGTTTGATCTTCACTGGCATTGTGGACTTGCGGGATTTCTTTCTAGCTGTGACTCCTTTACACTCCTTCTGATTGGTCCAGAGATGCCTGGAAGCCCCACCCCCTGCACTATTAGTGCCGTAAACTGCCTTTTTATGCCGATCGATCATTTCTCTGTAGTTAGCAAAAGCATAAAGACACACCGTGATATCAGGTGCTTGCATGGGCGTGTCAGCTATTTTCACTTCCTGCATGATTTCCACTGGTGGTGTAGAGGATCGGGACGCAGCCCAGCGACCCGTCGTGGAGTATGTGTGGCGTGTTGAGTGCGTGTGGTGCGTGTTATGTAGGCGCGGGTTGGGATTTGCACTGTGTCTGTTGCGGCTCCTCAGGGAGCTGAAGAGCATGTCGCAGCCCTCGACTGTGCAACGGTGTTTGATCTTAAGGTGCACGGCATTGTAGTGGATCTTCAGCGTTCCTCGGTCGTAGAACGTCTTCTTGCATGAGCCGCAGCTGACGCGAGCCCTTGGAACAGACGACGAGCCGAGACGCTGATCTCTTACTCCTGCTCCTGAGGAAAACAAGGAAAAGCAAAAAACAAAACACAAAAAAAATAGCAAGAAGAACATTGGTCTGGTGTCTCATGCTTTTCTAATCCGCTAATACACTGAAGTTTAAGTAAAGCTTCAGATGCTAATGTTAAGAGGATGAGGCCGCTGAACTGAAAAACCACTGCACAGAATTAGCATGGAGTTTTCCGTCCATGCTAACATGCAAATACAGAGCATATGATTATTGACGTTTCACTTTTTATTTAAATCACTATAATAGCTTCTTTTTTCATTACCTCGGTTTTGCCTCTCTTCTCTTCCTTGTAGTGGCAGATCCGCCACTGCCTCAGGTTTGGCTGTCCCTCCACAGTTTGTCTCTCGATCTTGACGTGTTTTTTGAGATTCTGCTGGAACTTTATGAAGAAGTGGTGAGCAAAGCTCGGTGCTCTCCTGTACGCCTTCTGAAAGATTTTCTAAACAGCTTAATCCAGGTGACCTTTGACCCCTGGGGACTCCAGTCATCTGTAGATTGTGACTTGTGTTAAAAAAGTGGTTGTGTTCTGAGACATGTTTTGAAAGCGGCTGTGGCTCGTGCTGGGAGATCATGAGCTCTGCGCTGGATTTAGTTTCTCCGAAACGTAAAAACTGATGCAGAGTCACAAGTTCATCTTCAGGTGTCATGATGACCCAGTGATCCAAAACCGCCCCTGATGAGTCCTGAGCAACGAACACACACACACACACACACACACACACACACACACACACACACACACACACATGAGCACAAGCAAGAAACAAACATTTAAAGAGATCTGAAAAGAAAAACCAGGCTGGTCTCCTGTGTGGTGTTCCTCAGGGCTCAGCACTCGGAACGCTGTTCTTCTGTTCAACGGAGTGCGATGTAAATCAGTTGTGTGTGCTTGTGTGTGTGAGACAGAGAGAGAGAACCTGAAGCTTGTATCCTCGGACGTAATCATGCAGTGTCCAGTCGTGTGTGTGTAGGATGTCGAGGACATGTTGGTGTGTGAGGACGCTGAAGAGCCGATCCAGGAGAATCTTCATCCTGACGGGAAATGCGTGTGTGCTGAAGAGGATCAGAGCACTGAGATCAGACACGACACCCGAACGAACAACCTCCACCTGATCTGAACACGCACGCAGAGTACTGACAGCTACATACACACACACACACACACACACACACACACACACACACACACACACAAATGAGAGAGCAAGAGACAGAAAAAACACAAGATTACATTTGTTAATAATCAAGATTCCATCACACACACACACACAAACACACACACACACACACACACACCATGCGTGATCCATCCATGTTTGCAGCGATCACATGACCTCAGGTTGATCTGTTCAGGCAGGAAACAGTCGCAGCTGCAGTTTCTGTGTGCGCACCTGAGCACCTGAGACGAGAGCGAGGAGACATTTAATACAACGCTTTAATTATAATCACTTGATAAATAAATGTCAGTATATACAGTTACAGTCTCTCTCTCTCTCTCTCTCTCACACACACACTTTAGTTGCATATACAGTATATATATGAGGGGCGTTCAAGTCAAACTGCACAGTTTTGAGAGTGTGTGTGTGTGTGTGTGTGTGTGTGTGTGTGTGTAATAAATTAGATTCTGCAAATCATTCCTTTTCATTGTGATTTAAAGTTAAAAACACAACATTACAATAGATGAACACACACTGACAGCTGCTTCTGAACACAATGTGATGTTTGAAATCTCAGGAGTGATTTCATTAATAGAACTGTCTTGATGAATAGAATATAGAATAAAATATAAATACAATATAATAAACAAATAAATAAACTACATTAATGAACACACACAGAGTCATGATTAGAAATTACAAACAAACACTAAAACTGCACACATGCAGAAACTCACACACACACACACACACACACACACACTGAGCTGATTGTTTATACAGCAACATTTTGTAGTGTGTGTACAGTGTGTGTGTGTGTGTGTGTATAAAATAATACCGACCTGCTGATGGAGTGTGTGAACGTTGTGTGTCCATGTCTGCACATCTGATCCAGTTTTAAAAAGCATGAGTCCTGTTTACAGTGTGTGTGTGTGTGTGTGTGTGTGTGTGTGTGTGTGTGTGTGTGTGTGTGTGTGTGTGAGTGTGTGTCTGAAACTTCTGCATCTTCACTCTTGTGGTCCTTTTGTAACTTTATCTCATGACTCCGCCCACTTGATGATGATGAAGGGGAGGTGAAGGATGTGATTGGACGAGGGTTTATTCTTATTGTTGACTTTGTGAGGATGAAAAGAGAGAAAGAAAAAACAAAGAGGAATTCGAAAATCATAAAACGTCTTATTCGCATTCTGTACAAATTTTGCATCTGTTATTTAAATGTTATTCTTATTGTTTTGTTTTTTTGTTTGCTTGTATGTAATTGATTTTTTTGTCCTTTGATGTGTGTGTGTGTGTGTGTGTTTCTGTGTGAATGAATAAAATTCTGCCTTTATTTCAGTCAGTGTTGTTTATATCAGAAGGTGTGAGATCACACACACACACACACACACACACACACACACACACACACACACACACACACACACACGCCTGTGTCAGGATGATGTATGCAGCACAGCTGGAAGCAGCCCGCCCCCCCCCCCCCCTCATCAGGAGACTCTCCTTTAACCTTATTTATGTTTCCATCACTGTCTAATTATTATTATTATTATAATTATTTATCTTTTATTGAGTATATAAAATTAATTAAGTGCTAAAATAGAAATGAGTGACTTTAAAGAACTGCAGTGTGTGTGTGTGTGTGATTTCCATCATGAGTATTTGATGTCTTTTAGGACGTTGTGTCTTCCTGGAAAATTTTAAGTAACTGTGGATGACATCAAAGCTTCTGTGTGGTTGCGTGTCTGTCCTCGTTAGAGCGTTCCATCTTTTACACACACACACACACACACACACACCTGTGAGCTGTGGCCAGTAGGAGGACTCAAGTGGCCGAGCCAAAAAACGGAGACACTCTGGAGAGAGGAGGAGAAAAACTCACTTTTATCTTTTACCCTCTTTTCTGCTTCATCCCTTTGTTGCCACTTTTATCCCACATTGCACATGTGTGTGCGCGTGTGTGTGTGTGTGTGTGTGTGTGTGTGCGCGCATTCTTGCATATTTGTGTGTCTTTGTGGATGATCCAACTTGGCATGTCAATGTTGTGACACGCAAAAGATTTACAGACTTACAGAGAAAGTTTGTCATTTTTGTCATAATTAAGAGCTGAAACTGTTTCATGACGACCCCATTGTGTGTGTGTGTGTGTGTGTGTGTGTGGATGATCTAACTTGGCATGTCAACACTGTGACACACAAAAGGTTTACAGAGTTACTCTGAACTCAGAAATTGTTTCCCGACGTTTCCTCTCTGTAACTGATATAGAAATGATCGTAATGTTTGTTTGGAGACGTTACAGTTTGTAAACAACATTTATTTTAAGACTAGAGATACGATGACTGTATTCGATATGAGAAATATATGATGTATTACTCTTTCAGAAGAGACAACAACTAAGGAGATAAAACTGAAATCTGCTCAGGAGCATAAAGACTGGGTCATGTGACCTGATGAGTCTGTTCCAGAGCGATGGGCGTGTCAGGGTGAGAAGGGAAGCGCTGTAATGAAGCCATGCTCCCATCATGCATAGCGTCCACTGTACGCGCCTCTGGAGACAGTGTTCTGATCTGGGGTCGCTTCAGTCGCTCAGGTCGAGACTCAGCAACATGAAGTCACATGACCACCTGAATGGACTGAATCACCAGCACATCACATCTGTGGATCACAGAGAGAGACGGGCTGGAGAGGATGCGTTCAACACTCACGTCACCAATATAAAATTTTAGACAAACTAGATGAAGGCGGCTCTGGACAGACAGTGAAGTTGTAACGTTGCGCGGGTGATGAGACAATGCCGCTGCGGTCATTAAAGCTATATTATTATAACACTTAGGGCCGACTCTGACATCAGCTCGGTTCTTGGTTCGAACTGAATCTGGTTAGAAAGAGATCGAGTGGGTTGCTGTTAAACACGCCCCCAGGATCACATGGTCCACTGTGACGAGCACTTAATGAAAGCAGCTGAGTGAACTGCACACGCTATGGACAATTTGTGAACGCCAATTAACCCATCATACGTGTCTTGACTGTGGGAGGAAACCAGAGAACCCGGCGGAAACCCACAAGCACGGCGAGAACCTGCAAACGCCACTCTACTGCACTGAACTGCAGTTATTGTTACTTTTCCACACATTAGAGCTCTAGTGTCACTTTGACTGACAGGGAGACTGAGTCTGCCCCGCCCACCCACAGTGCCCAGACCATCACGCGCTCCTGGCTGATCCTCCAGCTCTCAAAACACAGAGCGGTCGATTATCTGATTAATGAATAATTAATTAACGCAGTAAACCGTGTGACTTTGACTGTTATCAGGTGATAAAGACTTTAGAGCGACGCGGCGTGTAGCGAGAGATCTGAAGACCAGACACTCGACAAGCAAAACATCATAAATTCAAAGGCTCAGTTATTTATTCTATACAACAAAACATTCAAATCCAATACATTCTGATTCTCACAAGTTCCTTCACACACACGCAATCAAAAACTGTTTAAAAACGGTTATATGAAGTTTTTTTTTTTACACTTAAGCTACACACACTTCCCTAAAATGTACAATACAAACAGGTGTTGAGTTGTTAGAAAGAAAAAAAAAAAAGGTGTGTGTGAGAGACAGAGAGAGAGAGAGAGAGATGTCCTGAAACAGAAGCACCCCCTTGTGACCATCTGATGGAGGGTTCTTGTGTGTGTGTGTGTGTGTGTGCGTGTGTGTGTGCGTGGGCTGACACGGCGACGGCCGCTCTTCTCAGAACAGAGTCCTGCGAGTCCAATCGTGTCTCTATCCAAAGCAACGCTGCAGCGTAAACATTCACATGGTCTCCCGTTCCTCTTCCTGCAGGTCACTTCCTCTCCTGGTCGAGGACTTCCTGCTGGAGGCGGGGCCTTTATGGAAGAGATAGATAGGCCTTTGGAGCCCTAACACAAAAACAAACAAACAAAAAAAGATTAATTTAATCAACAGTTTACAGAAACATGCCGATACACACAGTGTCCATGTTTATACATCTGACATTATTGGAAAACGTACAATTAAAGAAAACTGCAAGCCAGTGTGTCAGGTGTGATTCCCTGTAGGTACACTAGAGGGCGACAATGTGCTGCCATGGCTTACGCTAATGGACTTCTGAGGTTCTGATGAACGGCACCGACGCAGACATTCAGGATCATTAATGCACCTGTATTTATTTTAAACTTCCTGTGTGTTTATCAGCAAAGAGACTTCAGTAGAACACTGAATCACAACAAGTCAGATTTCACAAAGAGAACCTGCTTAGAGTTTTACACACTGATCAAAGGATTTACTGATGTGTGTTTAAATCTGTCGCTTAAATTATAGACACAAGTTATATCTGTTACCTTAAAACATTGTGCAATATTGTGTGAGTGAGTGTGTGTGTGTAATTCTGCACGGTTCAGTCCAGAATGCGCGCGCGTGTGTGTGTGTGTGTGTGTGTGTGTGTGTGTGTGTGTGTGTGTGTGTGTAAGAGAGAGTGTGTGTGTGTAAGAGTGTGTGTGTATTTCTGCACGGTTCAGTCCAGAATGCGTGTGTGTGTGTGTGTGTGTAAGAGTGTGTGTGTGTAATTCTGCACGGTTCAGTCCAGAATGCGCGCGTGTGTGTAAGAGAGCGTGTGTGTGTGTGTGTGTGTGTGTGTGTAAGAGAGCGTGTGTGTGTAAGAGTGTGTGTGTATTTCTGCATGGTTCAGTCCAGAATGCGTGTGTGTGAATGAGAGAGAGTGTGTGTGTGTGTGTGTGTGTGTAAGAGTGTGTGTGTATTTCTGCATGGTTCAGTCCAGAATGCGTGTGTGTGTGTGTGTAAGAGAGAGTGTGTGTGTGTGTGTATTTCTGCACGGTTCAGTCCAGAATGCGTGTGTGTGTGTGTAAGAGAGAGTGTGTGTGTGTGTAAGTGTGTGTGTGTGTAATTCTGCACGGTTCAGTCCAGAATGCGCGTGTGTGTGTGTGTGTGTGTGTGTGTGTGTGTGTAAGAGAGAGTGTGTGTGTGTAAGAGTGTGTGTGTATTTCTGCACGGTTCAGTCCAGAATGCGTGTGTGTGTGTGTGTGTGTGTGTGTGTGTGTGTGTGTGTAAGAGAGAGTGTGTGTGTGTAAGAGTGTGTGTGTATTTCTGCACGGTTCAGTCCAGAATGCGTGTGTGTGTGTGTGTGTGTAAGAGTGTGTGTGTGTAATTCTGCACGGTTCAGTCCAGAATGCGCGCGTGTGTGTAAGAGAGCGTGTGTGTGTAAGAGTGTGTGTGTGTGTGTGTAAGAGAGCGTGTGTGTGTAAGAGTGTGTGTGTATTTCTGCATGGTTCAGTCCAGAATGCGTGTGTGTGAATGAGAGAGAGTGTGTGTGTGTGTGTGTGTGTGTAAGAGTGTGTGTGTATTTCTGCATGGTTCAGTCCAGAATGCGTGTGTGTGTGTGTAAGAGAGAGTGTGTGTGTGTGTGTGTGTGTGTGCGCATGAGAAAGTGTGTGTATGTGTGTGTGCATTCGTGAATGAGAGTGTGTGTGTGCGCACGTGCAAGAGAGTGTGCATGAGAGTGTGAGTGAGTGTGAGAGTGTGTGAGTGTACGTGTGTGAGCGTGTGTGTATTAGTGCGTGTGTATGTGTGTACAGTATGTGTGTGTGTGTGAGAATCCAGGAAGCAGACGGGAGGTGCTGTACCTTTAGGGCTGCCCCGGGTGGTGCTGACGAGCTCGTAGCTGCAGAATCCCACGTCGCCGGTGAGGTACGAGCTGAACTGGTCGGGTCTCAGACGGATGCTGTTGTAGTTCCTGTGTGTGGTTTCCTGGAAAACAACGACAGGCATCATCACACCAACACTGGGATCAGTCTGGTTTCACTCGAGTACGAGATCAGGCCGCGTGCAGTCGGGGTTTATGACGCGCGCTTTCACATGGGGACCCGGGATCGCTTCACAGGACACTCGACCCGACGTCTGGTCCGTCTGATCAGCATCGTTCTGGAACCGAACCCGCGTGAAGAGGCGTCCTCAGGTACGGCGCGGTGTACTCGGACACGGATCGAATCAGATCAGAACGACAATCGTACCCGAGCGCGGTAGACTCCACAACTCCACCTCCATATCTCAGTATAATTACACTTTAAACATCCTGTGCAAATTTTATGTTTAATACATTTCTATTTTAATTCTGTTTTATTGTTTGAAATGTTTTACGTTTTTACTTAGTAAATTTTTCTTTGATTACAGTAAAAATCTTCCCGTTTTCTCCTTTTTAGGTCGCGAACACTCGTACAAGCATCTCACTGCACATCACACGGCGGAGGGATCGCTCCTGTGCGCGGTACAGATCCAACACTCATGATGTCAAAACGCCATGTGTGTTTAGACCGCGTTTGGTGTACATGTAAACGTTCTCACACACACACACACACACACACTTTACCGTCAGTCTCTTCCTCTTGCTGTAGGAGCTCCATGGCTGTGGTTGGAGGATGAACACGCCCCCTGGGGTCAGGTGTGTGTAAACGCGTCTGAAGAGGCGCTGAAGCCCGCCGTCTCCCCAGTTCAGCTGAACCCACCTCGTCATGTTCAGGCACATGATGACGTCATACTCCGCACGCTGTGACATCACCACCGCGTCGCTGTCTGGCACGTAGTTCCCCTGCATCACACACACACGCACAGCTCATTCACACACTTGTAAAATTCATAAATTGTTTGTAATAAAAAGTCATAAAAAAATTCAAAGACATCATGTCTAGGTAACCAGTGAGACAGACGGGTGTCAATCAAACCTCATTAGAATATTAAGCCACACCCCTTCAGGTCAGCTGCTGTCTGTTTTTATGGGGTTTACATTATGTTTATTTCTGCATGGTTCAGTCCAGAATCCAAAACAATTTAGTTTTTGTTTCTCAGATACACTCCATGTGTGTGTGTGTGTGTGTGTGTGTGTGTGTGTGTGTGTGTGCGCGTTAGTGTGGACATTGTGTTTTACAGCTCTACTCCATTTTGAGTTTGATGCAGTACAAATATTTAAACACACGATCAGGCCAGTCTCTCTCTCACACACACACACACACTTACCTTCATGAAGGACACATTGTTAGGGAACACCCCAGGGGCAGGAGGTAATAAGGGAGGAGCAACGATAGGGCCCCTACACAGTCTGAAAGAAATGGGGAATGTCCTGAGCGTCTCCAGGGCTCCAGTCTCTGCATCTTGTCTCACATCCTGTTTCTGCAGCTCAGACAGGAATTGGCGGAGGTTCTGCCGAGCCGCATGAACCACGCCACCGTCGATATCCAAGCCCAGGATGTGCGCGGGGCTCCAGTGCTTAGCGATGGCGAGTGTCACGTGACCCACGTTGCAGCCGATATCCAGGACTTTTTTCCCACGGAACCACTCGGGCCGGAACGCCGCCAGACGAGGATCAACGCTTAACGATGGTGTCCGGTAACCATAGTAACAGCTGTATGGGCCGTAACGGAAGTCACGACTCACTTTGCGCTGATTTTTCTGCGATACGTGCCGGTTTGCTTCGAGATGGCTCCCTGTGGCTCCTCCCACTATGGGTGTGTGAAACGTCTGACTCCGCCCTCTCTCCAAATCGAGCTGCTTGTTAGTGGGGGTCGGAGTGATCGACAGGCGTTCCGAGCGACTGATCGTTCGTCTACGCTTCTTGTGTTTGGACGACTGAGCGGTGGAGTTGCTACTTCCCGCCTGCGGAGCGGCATTGGCGGATCGGCGGCGCGGCAGTATGGGTGCCACCACCTCGTCGCGACAGTTGATGCTCGTGTTAAGTTCGTATGGTTGCGGCGATTTTTCCACCAGTTCTTCTTCTAAATGCGGTTGAGGAAACAACACACCCTCATCCTCGGCGCCTTTCGACTTTTCAGAGTCTGAGGGTTCAAGATGGCCGCCGCTTCCTCCATGGTGCCTGTTTCTATGGCGCCGCCTCTTTAAGGGCGACACCAGGACGCCTCGGTTAGCGTTCCCGCCCTTGCCGCTGAGGTTCAGCGGGTCGGTGATGTCTCTGGGGATCAGGATCTCCACGGGCTCCCTGCTCTTGGAAGGAAGCGGCGACGATTTGGGCGTCTCGGCGTTCAGTGTGCGATTCACCTCCTCGTCCAACAGGCTGTTGAGATTCAGAGGGTCGAAGATGTTTCCTCCCAACAGGAAGTTGCTGGGCAGCACCGGGTCGCTCTCGGAGTTAGCTCTCCGTCTGCGCTTGTTAAATCGGGGATGCTTAAAGCCGGCGTTCATGCTGTAGCGTCGTTTCCCGAGTTTCTGAGGCCCCGTCTGGGGGGCCTGTATACCGTTTTTCGCTTTTAGGAGCTTTCCTTCGCCTTGCGTCCTCTCGGGGGCGTCCTCGTCATGCCCCGCCTCCTCTGTCAAAGCGGGCACTTCCGCCAGCACCATGTTAGCCATGAACGGAGCGCCGATACCGATGGGCGCCAAAGAGGGCGGACTCAGGGTTTTAACGTGACCGGCGAGGCTCGGGGGCGAAGGCGGGGTTAAAACGGACGCCGCTCCGTCCACCGTTAAGGCGGTTTCTTTCTCGATGGACATCTCGATCATCCTCTATCGCTCGGGTCTGAACGCAAAGTTTGAATTATTTTCTACAACTTATGAGTTCATGGACGCCCCCTTGTGGCTGAGGCAGTCAGACTGCAGTGGAGCTGAAAAAAAAACAAACAAAAAAAAAAAACAATCACACACCACAGAGTTAATGCTAACACACACACACACACACATCAGTAATGCTAATAATGCTAATCAATATTAATACTGAGGAAAACTGGAGTCTCAAACAAGACTAGAGTCAAGACAAACCCCTCCCTCAGCCTAATCCTCACTCACACACACACACACACACACACTCAGTCAGTCTCTCTCTCTCACACACACACACTCTCGGAGCTCCGCCTTCTTGCTTGTGTGTTGAGCTGTGGCTGAGAGCTTCCCTCCCCCAAGTTACAGCTTTCTCTGCAAAAACACCCAGAAAAGCCCAGAGTTGTGGCTCGAGCGCCATCTTATTTACCGTGTCGGACTGCTCTGTATCCCGTGACCCTTGAACCCCAAACAAAAAAAGATATATTAGAAAACACCAAAAATCTAACTCTGAGACGCCCCTTCCAGAAAAACTCACGCATTTCTCAGGCCGTTCGAGCACGGTGAGGACTCGGCATGGTGTGTGCATGGACGTGAGCGAGGTTATTTGTCTCTATTCCCTACAGAGTGTGTGGAGGTGGCCATGCCTCGGAGCCTGCCAGGCTTCTGTGTGTTACTGCTCAGGAGCCCACGCTCTTATACCTCACTACAGCCCCGAGGAAACGCTGACGGACGCGCGCCACCACCAATCACAGCCCAGAACGGAGCCCGGACGCGCCGCGGCGACCAATAGGATCGCGCGTAAGGAAGCACGCGCTGCCAGGTCCCGCCTTTCCGTCGCCTTTGGTGTCTGCGCTACACGCCTGAGACGGAGCTGAGCATGCGTTTCACTTCACACCGCGGCCAAAAATATCATCCAAGCCAAAGTAACATTCAAAACGAACCCACGTTCATGTTCTAACCAGGTTCAGGTGATCTTTAACCATTAAAAGTCATTTAAATTAATAAAGATTTCTCAGGAATCTGCAGGGACACCAACTTCCCGTGTAAACAACAAGCTACGTTTATGAGCAAACTTGCTGAATTCGTCGATCTAAAAGGCCCCTTTTGCACGAAATAAAAAGTTTTAACAGCTATATCGCATTTTTGTTGCTCTATCTGTCCATATGACTCTTTTTCACGCACAGGTACACCTCGTTCAAGCTTATTATTTTTCCCACCCATATTCCGATAAGGATTTCCTGCTGTGTCCTGATTGGCGGATTGTTCGAAACGAAGACCTAATAGCCAATCAGAGCAGCCAAGGCCACATACTCCTGTCCAATCCTAGCACAGAGACGGAGAAATTTCCGCGTTAGGCTTTCTGGAACATGTAGTCCAAGCTCTGAAATGTAGTTCTAAAAAACAAAAACGTAAATCCCTTGTTTTTAATGGGCCCTTTTATATGTCTCTTGTGCTTTTAGTCTTATTGCTGATGTACATTTGCTTTAGTATTAATATTATTTTTCTTGTATGTGTTTTCTGAGTTGCCTGTCTTATACATTTTTGTACATACAAAAAAAAACTTCTCAAAAATATATATATATTGTGACTCACGTGCCCAAGAACACCTAAAGACAAGGTTTAGGGTGTGTTCACACCTGTAGTTTGGTCCGAAGCATAAAGTAATACAGTACGGAAGATTTGATTCACAATAAAGTCTTGGTGCACTTATCATTCATAGTGGTATTTTGAACATCAGAGCAAAAGGCACAAAAGAAAGCATATACCAGTGTCTCCTCTAGCTGAAATCTCTTAAAGAGTTTATAAAACAACATGAGTGCAGCTCCAGATAATAAGAATAAAACATCACCCAGACACCCAACTTTATTTTGTGACTTGCTTTTATCCAGATAGCTTCCAGTGGCAACTACCAACCACAAAATATAAAATAAATGTTTATATATATAATTTATTTATTTATTTTTTAATCCAAGCAGTGATCTTTAACCGTGTGATAGACTCGCTTCGCTCCTGTGTCTACCCGCCTGATCCGAGCTAAGAACGATCTCAGGTACAGCCATCATCATTATCAGATAATGCTGGCAACGTAGACTCGATTCATTTACATATCTGTGATTTTATTTTATTAAGGTTCCTGAAAGTTTTTCAAGCATTCAGAGTTTTGTAGTGTCTAAAAAATAATAGTGTTTCATGTATAAATCACAAGGTAATACACAGAACAGTGCAGCCAGGTGTATTATACTAAACTACAAATTAAATATTCAAAATACATTAATTTTAATACTCTAAAGATATTTTAACCTTTAACCTTTTTAGATATTTGTTCAAATCTTATTAATTAACAGGAGCTCATCAGTGAATTTTGCAAGTAAATTAACTGAAATATATAAAGTATAAGTATAAAGTATATAAAGTATAAATATAATTTGTATGTAAATTTATGCCATCTCAGAAGTTAAATGCATAGTCTATGAACATTTTCATTCCAACTAATTAGTTTAATCAGT
Organism: Clarias magur; assembly: GCA_013621035.1. Classification (NCBI taxonomy): domain Eukaryota; kingdom Metazoa; phylum Chordata; class Actinopteri; order Siluriformes; family Clariidae; genus Clarias; species Clarias magur. The sequence continues at coordinate 163,819 of QNUK01000675.1, forward strand.
GCACCAAAAAAGATTCTATAAATAAATTAGTTCCTATCCAGTACAATTAGTGAGAGTTATTGTATGTTTATTAGGTTCATAATTTGGTGAATTTGTGTGAAATCTAGAAAAGTGTCAAAATAAATCAATAAATAAATAAATAAATAAAAGTTAAATGTTCCATGTTGTGTCTAAAGAATTGTGTTATTAAATAACTATTAATAACTATTTATTAATATAACAATAACTATTTATGAATTTGACATTAACTAACAGTTAAGATGTATTTGTGAGGTAAATAATATAAATTTGGTCCTGTTGAAGACTATTAGGAGTTTACGGGACACTAACAGAAAAAGAAAAATCTAACCTTCAAATGTTTTAATACATTTACAGACAAGAAACTGTATAAAATCAGTCTTATTTTTAAAATGTATTATTATTAACAAAATTAATTTAAATATTGGAAGAATGAAAGTACCTACAAGATTCAGATGTATCTACAATGATTCAACATTAATTATACAATTAACTATCCACAGTACAGGAAGTAAGTAAATGAAACAAAGAATATGTAAAAAAAAAAAAAGAAAAGAAAAGAAAAGAAACAATAACAATAGGTGGAATAAGCCAACAAACAAGCAATAAATAGATAAATAAATTAATAAGTGTTTTATTGATTCAATCTGAATGTTGAGACAATAAAAGGGGATTTGTGGGTTTCTATTAGATAAAACGAGTTAAAGAGGTTCTGTATTTCACAAAGGAGTGAAATAAAAAATTAACATTTACAAATGTAGAACTTAGCCATTAAAAAATAAGTTGACAATATACTCCAATGATTTGTTCCTATGGCTGAAAAAGATGCTTATATCCCTTAACATGAAATGATACGATTCATGAATAAAATTTAAATATATAAAATTATAATCTTTAGTTGAAGCATCAGTGTTATTCTTATTATTTTATAACATGTTATGACGCTCTAAGGAAGAAAAAAACGTGAATAAGAGATCTGAATCGTTTGGTGAACCGAAACAAGGGATTCGATTCCGTATCGGTTCGAGTGAAAAGATTCATTCCGGACGCCACCTGTGGCGGGAATCTGACTGAGCGCGCGCGCGCGCGCGCGAGGTTTGCGTCGGCTTTCTGTCAGACTGATTAGCATTTGAGCTAAAGATACTCTGTGAAATAAACACCACGCTTTAATTAACCTTTACCACATGACACTTTCACCTGATTAACTCGATTTATTTGCTGCAGTTTTAAAAAACGATGAGGATTTTTTTTTTGTTACAAATTGTTTTTAATTGCTGTAAAGTTATCAAAATTAGCTAAAATTAAAGGCGGCTTAATCTTACTAAATACAGACAGTGTTGAAGTTAGAAAAAAATGTAGTCAGTGTTTGACTCCATAATAGATTGAAAAAATTGTTCAGCTATATTGTGAGAGTAATAATATTAATGAATTCTGATGATAATTAGTGAATTCACTTTGTGTAAGAAGGTAAGAAGAAGAAGAAGAACCCCAACTTATGGACAAGACAGATGAGATAGGCTTGAAAAAAAAAACAAAAACAAAGCACAAGAGGCAGGTGATGGATAGAGAAAAGGAAGGAGAACCGAAGTCAGGTAAAGTGAAGTCAGGTGAGAAAATGAATTGTCCTGGAGACAAGCAGCTGAAAAGCTCAGACTCAGAGAAGAGAAGCTCAGGAGGGACGAAGAGAGAGACCGAGGAAATCAGGACAGGAGAGCGGGGAGGAGATGGAGAGAGGAAGACAAAGCCGAAAAAAAGAAGAATGAAGGAGAAAGGAGTAGGTGTGTCGAGCGATGAAGGAAGGCCTGGAGAGAAGAGAGGAAGGACAGGAAGTGGGGATGAGGACAGACAGGATGTGAGAGAGAGTCAGGGAGTGGAGAAAAGCAGAGGACAAGGAAGCAGAAAGGTGGTGTAATAGAGCAGCTGTTATTACTACAGTTACTGACAGATAGAAAACTAAGTGTGTGTGTTTGTGTGTGTGTGTGTGTGTGTGTGTGAAGCAGAATGTGAGAGGTTGGAGTGTATCATATTCCTCCACAGTGGATCAAACCGGTGAGTAGTCATTTATTTAATTTATACACACGACTTTACAGAAACGCATCGCAAAAAAATAATTTTTTTTTAGAACTTACTAGCTTATTATGATAAGTCATAAAAATGAGATAAATCAATAAGGAAATTTATGTATATAATTTTTTATTCGTATATGTTTGCGTTTGTTGTAGTTGCAGTCCCTCTATGATCCTACAGGTGGTGCCCTCTAAACTGTTCACACAACACTGGCAGAGAGCACAGCATCCTGTGTGGTAGAAGCGAAGTACTTGATTATTTTTTTTTTCATATCAGGTGAAGATATTTATAAATAGCATGATAATATCAGAATCACAATACAAATCGAAATCATCACCTAGCCATAGTGATATTATCACATCAGGCGCTCTCTGTGGTTCCCTGTACCATATGAGGTGATGCCTTTATTTAGATTTATGTTACATGCTAGCAGTCAGGGTTTTAATTTAACTTTCCTGTTGGTTTTATCGAAGTGAGTTTGAAGAGATTCTTAGGGATGAATTAAAATAAAACCAATTTATTCGACGCCATGACGTTGATGCGTACACACATGCAGAGATGACGAATGGCTCATGATTGGCTGCATCACAAAAACATGTGTAAATCAGAGCACTTGGATTTCACAGCAGCGTCTAAATAAGTCACAACCATAGTTATGATCGATGTGATATCAGTTTACATTAACGTCAGTTTATTCACAAAGAATCCCGTGTATTTTCTGAGTTTTCATTTTGTGAAATTCTATTGTTTGTTTCGTTGCCTGTCAATCTGTCTGAGCTTCATTCTTCTTCCTAATTCCTGTACACATTTAATGAGACCTCGTGTATGATAGAAGAAGATGGAACCTTCACCATTAGTATTTCTTTTAACACTAAATGGGTAGAAGTTGCAGGTGAGGACGGAGCTGAAGACGTGTTCATGCCACTGAAATCACAGCTCAAGTGTAGGAAATGAGTTTGTTAGGATATTTAAAACCCTGTGCTTGTATTTAGGTGGAGACAAGACCATCATGCAGGAGACACTCAGGTACAGTCTGTCCCTCTCTTCATCCTTATTTCTTTCTGTATCTCCCTGTATCTCCCTCTATTCACTGATATTTACAGGAAAATGAGGGATGAGGTGGATGAGTGCAGTCAGGTTCAGACTCTCAGCACACAGAGAGACAGACAGGAAGCAGGGCAGAGAGGGGAGGGATCAGACAGACAAGAGCACTGAGACAGATCAGTGTAAGTGTGATAACAGCTTCATGGCTCTTCCTACAGGCAGGTTTGTCTAGCTCGTGTGTGTGTGTGTGTGTGTGTGTGTGTGTGTGTGTGTGTTTAGATGTCTCGTGGGTGCAGTGTAGCAAGCCTGAATGTGGTAAATGGAGACAACTGAGAGATGATGTTGATCCTTCAGCTTTGCCTGATGACTGGACCTGCTCAAACAACACAGGCACACACATACACACACACACACACACACACACACACACACACACACACACACACACACACACACACACATTTTCTTTCAGTTGGAGTGACAGTTTTGTAAAGCTGGTTTATTGTTGTTGGAGTTTAAGTGTATTTAAATAAAATGTATGTTAAGTTACATTACACACATTTTTTACATTACACAACTAATTACAACACAGTGTGTGTGTGTGTGTGTGTGTGTGTGTGTGTGTGTGTGTGTGTGTGTGTGTTTAAGACCCTGCCCTCCGCAGTTGTTTGGCTCCAGAAGAGAAGTACAGTGTGGACAAAGAGGAGATATTTTTCTACAGCCAGGTGCCTGGATCACTGGTTTGGGCTCGGCAAAGTGGCTATCCCTGGTACTCTCTCTCTCTCTCTCACACACACACACACACACACACACTGGAACACATGGATATTTAACAAGTTAGTTATGCACATAACACATAAAATGTTTGACTTGGTGACTAGATAACAGTTCTATCAAATATTTGAACCCAAATACAATTACAATAGGATTTGTTTTATTTCACCTTTTTTAAATACAATAAAACCTTGGATTGTGAGTAACTGTCAGGAATGTCGTGGAGGAGGATGCAAGTGTAGGTAAACAAGGCAAAATTTATTGACTCAGAATATAAGCGAAGCACAGGTAAGCAGTAATCGTAGCCAAGAAACAGGCAAGAGTCGGTCGATCTGCAAATCTCTTCCTCGATGACAAGGAATCGGACACACATCAAGGTCATACGCAATAAGGCCACAATAAATAAATCACAAATAATCAAGGCTTGGTAACGTCCAGAAAACTCACGGGAGTGTATACTTCACAAAGTCTCTCCATTACTGAGTCCTATTTAAGCACCTGGTTAATTGGGTGCAGGTGTTCTAGAATTCAGGTGACTTGGAACGTGACGATATGCTCGCAATCCAAGGTTTAACTGTATTTAAAATGGACCTGCCTTAGCTATTAAATGACACTGCAGTAGTGCATTCTGCCCTAACTGACTTCTGTGATAATGGACCTGAAGATGTCAGCACAGCTACACTCTAAAAACTGTACCGGAGCAAGACCCTTGTCTGTCTATGATTGGCCGCATTACTGATGGTGTCATGTTGAAACTTGAATTTGAGTACTGGTGTGGAAATTCTGTTCATTGACATTAATGATGATGATGATGATGTACAGGTGGCCGGCGATGGTCGAGAGAGATCCCGACATTGGAGAATTTTTGGAATTCTGGAAAGTGTCTGCTCTCACCCCAGTATGTCTCCTATCTCACACCCCTGATTTTAAGCAAACATTAAAATATTACTGAACTTTAGAACAATTAATTCATAATGTGTGTAAAAATGGAGAACCGGTGACTCGGGCCTGGCTCGTCTGCAGCAGGGTGAGGGGCTACGCTGACCTGTCTGAGGAGCAGGTTCTCAATGTAAACACACACACACACACACACACATAAATACACTTTTCTGTTTGAAAATATATTTTTTTTTGATTGGAAGCATTGTGTGTGTGTGTGTGTGTGTGCGTGTGTGTGTGTGTGTAGGAAGCAGACAAAGCCCTCAAGGATTCTATGCATATGGCCAAGGAAGCGCTCAAACTGTCTCTGAAGGTAATACAAAAACACACACATCCCACGCACACACACATTCACACCCCAAAAACTACACTGAAATCACTACAGAATACCCACAATGCATTGCAGGAAGTTAGTTTCCACACCTAGTAGTCAGACACTACCTGTCTCGTTTTCTATCTGTCTTTCTTTTAGCCTTTCTCTCATTTTTTCTGTGTGTGTGTTTCTGTGTGTGTGTGTGTGTGTGTATGTGTGTGTGTGTGTATTTCTCTCTCTCTCACAGGAGCGGTTAGAGAAGTTTGGGTTTTTTAGTCGCTATGTGTCAGACAGGGAGAGCTCAGAGGACAGCGATATTGCAGGTACACACACAAAGAAGCAGCTTGGGAAGACTTCCTGGAATATTTCACACACTATTGTCTGTATACCCACACACACACACACACACACACACACACACACACACACACACACAAGGAGGTTCTACAATATTATGAGATGACACCCAGAATGTTGCTGCTCTTGTGTGTCTGTGTATTTGTGTGTGTGTGTGTGTGTGTGTGTGTGTGTGTGTGTGTGTGTGTGTATGTGTGTGTGTGTGTGTATGTGTGTGCCCCTCTGTAGAGATGTTGGATCTGTTTTTTGGGAAGACTGAAAATGATGACAGCGATGAGGTTAGTTAAACACACACACACACACACACACACACCTTCATAAAACATTTCCATTATAAATTTCTCTTTTTTAAAATGCCAGAATTGTGTATGTGTGTGTCCGTTTGAGTAAACTAAAAGGTAAGTATGAGGAACGCCGGACCTCCTGTTACTCAGGTTTAATGTCTGATCTGGTTAGGTGTCCGATCACATTACACTATTTAACCCAGAGTAACTGAAAAGGAACGAAACCTGTCAGGTGACTGTGGATCAGTGGAGCTCATTTATATTATTGTCATCAATTTTGCCACGATCACTGTTTTTACGTCACACTGTTGTGGATATTCATATTTTTAAAATATGTATTGAGTAGTAATGCTGATGTTAGAGACGTGTGTTTGATGCACCGTCAGAGCCGTTACACACAGTGAGGGTTACAGCTCAGACAGATCTCTAACACCTTCTCCTTTACAGAGAGAAAGAGCGAGGAAGAGGACTGGACGGGCAAAAGATGACGACAAGGCAGGTGGAGAGGGGGACAAAAAGAAAAGAATGAAGAAGAAGGAAGGAGAAGAGGGTGAGAAAGAAGAGGAAAAAAAGATTTCAAACCATTAACACATCAACTCACTGTTTCTCAGTCTTTACTCTCTCTTTCTCTGTGTGTGTGTGTGTGTGGTTTGTGTGTTCAGGTCTAACTTACAGTGTACCTGTGAAAAGAGGTAAAAAAAACAGATTTTTCTACCAGAGAAAAAGAAACAGCAGGAAACAGGTGATGTGTCCTTTATAGCTGCATGAATTCAGTGTGTAAAACATATAAAATAAATGGTCAGGTGTGGAGAGTTTAACAGCTAAGAATTCAGAAGTAATTTCCAGTTCACTTATTTAGAATTTAATAGACATATGGTTGGGTACCAAAACCAGGTATATATATAAAACTAAATATAAGTAAAATGTGTTAGAACAGAGTCAGAATACAGATTTCGGTGCTTCACTTCGGTGCCACTTAAATGCCTGAGCGATCGATTAAAATATTTGCCCTCTGGTTCTCAGAAACAGATGTAAGAAGCTTCATCAACCTCACTGAACGTGAAAAATAATTTCCCGATTGAGTCAGAAAGCGCTAAGAAGACAAGTCCAGCTAATCTCTGTAGTAACCTGGGTGTCCATGTTGTTTTCACATTCCGACTTAAAAGTACAACTCGGTTGGAATTTTATAAAAAATTTGGCATGAACTCTCTTCTATTTTCATGCCTGTACTTGATAACCTTTTGGAAGACGGTCTTATTTCAGGTTCCTGGAGGACTGCCTCTATTAGATTGATTCTTAAAAAAGGAAAGAACTCATTGGACTGTGCCTCATATCGTCCAATCAGCTTACTTAATGTAGATTTTAAAATTGTGGCCAAGGCCTTGGCTCGTCGTCTGCAGAGAATTTTGCCTAAGATCATTAAACCTGATCAGACTGGATTTGTTAAATCTCGCGATGGTTCAGACAATGTACGTCGTCTCCTGAATATAATACATCAGTTGAATACAGACGGTGACCCGGCTGCTATAATATCTCTAGATGCAGAAAAAGCGTTTGATAGGGTCGAGTGGAGGTTTTTGTTTAAAATATTGGACAAATTCACTTTGGGCTCTAACTATATCAGACTAGTTAAACTTCTTTACTCTGATCCAACAGCTGTGGTTAATACTAATGGTTTATTATCAGGGAAATTTTCAGTTCATAGAGGCTGCGGTCAGGGATGCCCCCTGTCGCCACTCCTGTTTGCCTTGTTCGTCGAACCCCTGGCAGAAGCTATTCGCATGCATAGGGGCGTCCGGGGCGTCCGGGGCGTGGAGGCGGGTGGGATGGACCACCGCATATCATTGTATGCAGATGACGTCCTTCTTTACCTGAGGCAGCCACAGTCATTGATTCCTTGTGTGTTAGAGATAATTAATCAGTATCGCCAGTGTAGTGGATACAAAATAAACTTAGGGAAATCCCAAGCCATGTTTTTAATGCCCCACAGAATGTTAAATTACAGGGTCCCTTTCACATCACTGACTCTGGGTTTCTTTATTTGGGCATACACATACATGCATCTGACCTAAAGAATTTGTTCTCCAATAATTATTCACTCTTAACAACAAAACTCAAACAGGATATGGACAGGTGGACGTCTTTGCCAGTTTCTTTTTTTTTTTTTGGAAGAATGAACACAATTAAAATGAATGTGCTTCCCTGTTTACTTTATTTATTTCAGTGCAGACCCTGTTATTTGAATTCTAACTTTTTTAAGGGTCTGAACACAGCCATCAGTAAGTTTATATGGAACAATAAAAAACCCAGGATTAGATTCACTTCTCTTCTTAAGCCGAAGGAGTGTGGAGGCGGATCTTTGCCCAACATACAAATTTACTATTGGGCTGCTCAGATCAAACAAATGCTTAGATGGTTTTCAGATGATACAGGCTCCTTGTGGGTCACTATGGAATCCTTTGCATGTGCTCCGAGAACACTAACATCTCTTCCATTTATTAATCATTTTAAGGAGATCCGGCCGGTAGTTGAAAACTTTTTATTATTAAATACCCTTTTGGCTTGGGAAGATGTCAAAAAATATCTCCACCTCCCTGTCAGGAAATGGGGTACGAGGCATAGATGCAGAGGTCCAAGTTGTTTTAAAGGAACGATGTTTCTTTATTAACAAAACCAGGGAAATTACACAAACAAATATAATTTAATTATAAAACAAACCAAAACACGAATAACGAGCACGGGAAACACGAACTAAACTTACAGACATATACAAGGTTAAATCAACAGATGCAAGACAAATAACTAAACTCAAAACACTCTATTTATAAAGAAAGTAATGATCAACTCTGTTCAGGTGAGCGCCCACGTCACCAGACCGAAGTGCAAACTGGGAAATTAAGTAAAACGAAACAAAACTACAACACAAAGTCACAGGGCGCTTTGGCGCCCTCTAGGGGTTATCCCTGACACTCCCCAGGAATTTAACCCTGCGATCCCCAATCATTCTGAACCCTGACTTTCCTACTTCGTTAGCTAATATTGGCCTTCGGACCTGGGTGGTGAAAGGTGTTTTTACTTTAGCCAGCTTATTTATAGATAATGTTGTCAAATCTTTCGAGACACTTAGAATAGATCATCAACTTCCTAGAACAGATTTTTTCAAATTTCTCCAGCTTCGTCATTTTATTCAATCTGAAATGAGACAGGGCAAAATTTGTTTTGAAATGTCTGATATTGAAAATCGTCTCCTGCTTCCAGCGGTGATGAAGGGTCAGATTTCTTATCTGTATGGCTCCCTTTTATCAGAAACCCCTTCACCTTTGAATCCTCTAAGAAAGGTTTGGGAAAAGGATGTGGGCCGATTGTTCACTGATGATGAACGGCTCTCTATATGTGAGGAGGTTTTTCACAAATCCACTTCAATTTCTGTACATGAGCAAAACTTCACATTCATATATAGAACATCTCTCACCCCTGTACGCCGACACAAAATGTATCCAAATGTATCTCAGCTGTGTTTTAAATGTAAATCAGAAACGGGAACATTGATGCATTTGTTCTGGGAGTGTAAGAAAATTAAAACTTTTTGGTATGAAGTGCATGACCATGAGAAAATACTGGCTAGAAAATTCACTCCAACTTTATACCTGTTAAACTGTAAAATATCACCAGATCTTCCTTCTGATTTAAATTGTTTATTAAATTTCATTACTTACCTGGCAAAGAAATGTATATTAATCTTATGGTCATCATCTCGTGTACCAACTTTAAAAGATGTGTTTGGCACAAGTGGCTCATCTTCTTCCATTGGAAAAACTCACTTAGGATTTACAGAACAAATCTGAACTATTCTGGCGGATACGGGCTCCTCTGTGGGATCTACGTGAACAATCATGACTCTTTCTTTTATGTTTTCTTTTGCTGGACTGTTTTGCCCTTGTTTTCCATGTTCACTCTCATATTAACAGATTATTGTTTGTTTTTAAATGTTTGATGTGGGTGTTGACTGTATATTGATCTGGCTCTGTTTTTTGTTTGTTTGTTTTTGTTTTGTTGTTGTTAAATACCAATTTAAAAAAAAAAAAAAAAAGTACAACTCGGGAAATGAGACATTATGATGAGCATGTGAATGCAGTAATTACACTCGCTCTGACAGCAGCAGGAAGCAGAAGCTAGCTAAGCTAAACATGCCTAAAGTAAAATGCTTGAAGCTCAACGTTTTAAAGTGTGTTTGCATTTCACGACACAGGATTCCGACACCGAGACATACAACAAATGTTCAACAATTGCGTGAAAAGCGGAGAAATACATCAAACCTAATGAAACATGTGAGGACATATGGGATGAAGTTAAAAGCAGGGGGACGCCCCGTGTCCTGAACACTGGCAGTGTCAGGATAAGACCCTGTAGTCTGGTGGCAGGGGAAACAGGACAGCCTCGTCGTATTGTCTGCGCATTAGAACAGTGTCCTCAGTGACAGGGGGCAGGACGTGCAGTAAGTCAGGAGAAACCGACGTCGCATTTTGCCAAAAGAATTGCTAAAAACTGAGGCTGGTTCGTAGCATTTAAAAAATACCAACTATTTTGCTGCTATTGATGTTATTTTAGGTAACATGTAAATTTGTTGTGCTTTGTATTTACTTTTATTTATGTATACTGTCAAAACTGTATACTTTAAACTTTTAATATGGAGTCAGATCAAATAAAACATATACAGACTTAAGGAAAAGAAAATATTTTAATAATGTATTAATTGATTGCTATATGTTATATATTGATATATATATATATGATAATATTATTAATATATGAATATAAAATACATTATATTGTTTTTCTTTTTCTGAAGCGTCTATTAATTTTTTTTACACTTGTATATTGTTTATCTTAAATATTTGTATTAAATAAGAAGCAGTACTGTCAGGGATAACCCCTAGAGGGCGCCAAAGCGCCCTGTGATTTGTGTTGTAGTTTTGTTTCATTTCACTTCATTTCCCATTAGGCACCTCGGTCAGGTGACGTGGGGCGCTCACCTGAACCGAGTTGGTTATTAGTTTTATTATAAATAGTTTGGTTTCTTTGAGTTTCGTGTCTTGCATCTGTTGATTTATATATCGTTAATGTCTGTGTGTTCAGTTCGTGTCTCCCGTTACCGTTATTCGTGTTTTGGTTTGTTTTATTATAAAGTTTAACTGTTTATTTGATTTCCCTGTTTTTCTTCATAATAAAAACATTGTTCCTTTTAAAAGCTGGACCCCTGCGTTTATGCCTCGCACCCCGATTCATGACACAGTACTTTAATGTTATGCCACATTTTTTTAAAGCGACAGAGAAAATGAAGCCTGGAGCGGAGGAGGAGGAGGAGGACAGAGAGGCTGGAGAAGAGAGAGAGAGGATGATGAGGATGATGAGGATGGATGAATGGATGCCCCTGACATAGCAGAAGAGGAGGACAGATTGCCCTTCATGCTGCTGATGAGGACTGAGGACTAAACAGACGTGTCAGTGTGATTTGGGACGAGGCCTGTGTGTGTTATTTTGCAGTAAGAACACTAAGGTCTCGGGCTACGTCCCAAATCACACAGTTCCACACTAAGTAGTGTGAACTACACTGTAATGTGCTGCGTTCTCATGGTTATTGTTTTGGTACATGTGTGATTTAGAGCCAAAGTGTTTTGGGTTTACACACACACACACACACACGAGTTTGTTTAGCATGGTGTTGTGGTCACACTGTAGTTCATGGTAAACGTTTCTGAGTTAAATCACTTCAAACGTTAAATGTTTATAACAAACTGTTAGACAGTACTGTATCGGATTTCTGCTTGTTTATTATGCATGTATTAATTTATTACAAAAGAATTAAATGTCTAGGAAAATCTAGGAATTGTGCGTGTGTGTGTGTGTGTAAAAACATGGTCAGATATTACTATGCTTTTGATTATTGGTTTCTCACCAAAATATAAAAACATGTGCTTGCTCTTTCTCTCTCACCGTCTCTCTCTCTCTCTCTCTCTCTCTCTCTCTCTCACACACACACACACTGGGAGGGTGCGGGGGGAGGGGGGGATTCACCTCTGTTTACCTCCTTCTGTGAAGTTACAACAGCACAATATTCCAATCTGAACCTGTTGTGTGAAAGGGACAGCTGTCTCTCACTGTCTCTTTCTTTAACTGTCTCTTTCTTTAACTGTCTCTTTCTCATTGTCTCTTTTTATTAGTGTGTTTTTTTCCTCACTGTCTCTTTCCCACTTTCTTTTTCTTATTGTTTCTTTTTCACTTTCTCACAGTCTCTTTTCTTAATGCTTTCTCTCAGTCTTTCTTATTGTCTATTTTTCACACTGTCCCTTTCTCGCTGTCTCTTACTGTCTTTTTCCTTAATCGTCTCTTTCACTCTTTTTCATTGTGTCTTCTTGTATCTCTCTCTCTCTCTCTCTCTCTCTCACACACACACACACAGACACATGGTTATGAACAGGGTAAAAACAGGAAAAGGAGGAACAATGGCTGACTCAGGCCGTATCACACAATCATGAGTTTGATGCAGCACACACACACACACACACACAGATTTGTAAACACTCTGATCGATAATCAGTAGTGATGAGCTCAGTGGAGAGGAGGAGAATCAGTTCATGTGCTGAGAGTGAAATCAGAGCTGTGTGTTGAAACTCGGGTGAAGTCGGCGTGTCTGTCCATGTGAGACGTCTGATTAATCTCTGAGTGAGTGCTGAACTCAAGTCCACCAGTAAGACGAGGACAAAGTGACGCTCAGCTACAGATACGCCAGCGGTGAAACCTGCTAATGTATAGATAACGTGTGTGTGTGTGTGTATCAGATGCAGGTCCCTGCTGGATCGCACTGATTGGTGACGTGAGCAGAGCGTGGAGGTGGGATTTTAATCTCAGGTTTATCACTGGAGGATCTTCAGCGTGTCTTCAGAGACAGACGCTAACAGACGCTGGAGAACTCACAGGATGTCTCAGCAGGGCCGCACTCAGGACACTCGGGCGTTGAGTTCAAATGCCTAATCAGACAAGGAGTGTGTGATTAATTCGATTCAATTCAGTTTTATTTGTATAGCGCTTTTAACAATTGACATTGTCGCAAAGCAGCTTTACACAATCAAAGGAATTAAGTTTGTATGAAATGTGAATGTGTGGAAATTTTATGTGTATGAGTGATTAGACTCGGAGCCAAACCAAATTCACACAGTGTCATATCTAGTGTATTTATTTAGATATCAGCCATTTTTAGAGACTCTCTCATTGATTAAAGCAAACAAACAAAAAGTATAAAAGCGAGATGACTGTCTCAGAGAGAGAGAGAGAGAGATCTCAAGGCTGCTTTTTTATTTTTTAAATTTTATTATTAATTTAAAATAGCTATGCAGTCAGCAACGTATCACTTAATGGATTGTGTGTGTGTGTGTGTGTGTGTGTGTGTGTGTGTGTGTGTGTGTGTGTGAGTGTGTGTTTGTGTATGTGTGAGAGAGAGGCGCTAGGGAACACAAAATATGGGAAGAGAGGAAACGGGCCCCATTGTTTCAGTGTCCGAGAGAGAGAGAGAGAGAGAGAGAGAGAGAAAAGGCGTGTTTGTAGTGAAAAACATGTGAAAAACACTTTTCATCCAGAGACGGAGAGACGCACTTGAGGGTTTCTCAGCTCCAGGACTCCGACTACAGTGAGAGAGTGTGAGTACTGACCAGCGCACCACACACACACACACACACACACACACACACATTCCCTGTACTCAGCCATCACAGTGTTGGTGTGAGAGTTTGGAGTCATGGTCGGGTTCCTTTCAGGTTCTTTGGAGGGTTGGTGGTCTGTTCACGCTGTTCCACCTTTAATTCTAACATGAAGATCAGGATGAAGGAGTAAGAGATGTTTGAAGGTCAGAGATACGTGTTGTTTTAGTGTAGATGAGCTCTAACACACAATCACACCTCTGGTTCTGGGTCCTGATCGCTCAGAAGGTGTTGATTAATTCTCTCGGACAGCAGTGCACCATTAGATTAATGCGGTATAGTTTCCATAGCAACAGCTGAATCACAGCAATGTTGAGAGTATTTTCATGATGTAAGGATAAGTTCGATGTTAGCTGAAGGAGTCTCTGGTGTCAGTGCGTTAGCTGTAACCTCATGAGAGAGGAGGTCACGCTGTCGTCACGCGTCGTTCTTAATGTACAATAACTTACTACTCCGCCCCTCCTGACTGAGTGGGGAAGAAGAATAAAACACTTGGAGCCATGCTGTTAGAGGAAATGGATCAGTGTGATGACGGTAACTCCACATAAATCATGTGCGGGGGAGGGCACGGAGTACTCAAAACAACATTATTAATCTCTGAAAACAGATTGTGTGTGTGTGTGTGTGTGTGTGTGTGTGTGTGTGTGTTGGGGGAGCTGCTAAACATCTGCCTGTTTCATTACAGTATCTCACTGAAACAAAAACCCAGGATTAAGATTAGAGTGAGTGGGGGTGAGGAAGCGCACACGCTATAAACACCTCTACAGTGTGTGTGTGTGTGTGTGTGTGTGTGTGTGTGTGTGTGTGTGCTGTTTTACATGTTAATGAAGTAAACCGTGTTGCTGTTGGTGAATCGCTGTTATACATTAAATCACACAGTACGGAGGAGTAACAGTAGCTCAGCTTGTGTCACATCACGTCCCCGAGTGTGAAACCTCCTGGCGTGTGTCAGTCCCCTGTGTGTATTACGCGTATTACTGTAACCTAAGGAATTACTCTCACATGGTGTTAGAGCCACACCCTCCCAGGTGAAATGTACACACGCGATGGTCCCACTGCAGGTAGGACACTCAGGAGGCCACCAGGGGCCGAGTTTGTCCTGACTGTTTTTTTTTTCCTGCTTTGTTCTGTTTCTTCTTGTTTGTTTCTCGGGGAGGAGCCTGATGGGTCGGCGACATAAATCAGATGAATATTCAGAGTGAATCATGTTCATTTTGTTTGGTCTTTATGGTTTGATGACTTTCTGCTCCTCTCAGCTTCCTCTCCTTTGTTCCTCTGTAATCTGTGATGTGTGATGATGCTGTTCTCTGAGGCTCGGTGATGAGAACCCCGGATCCCTGCCGGTCTTCTTAAAGCACACACGCCACGCGCCCCCCTTCACCTCCGTGTGATTTGCCGCTAGCGCACGTGCGTCCCCTTTAAAAGGAAAGGATTTCCCCCTCCTTTCCTCCCGTCTCCTCTCCTCTCCTCTCGTCTCCCCCTCTCAGGTTCAGGCTCATACTCTGCCTCCTATTGTTCCCTGTACCCGGGTGTCAGAGCCGGATTTCCGCTAATTAATCATTCTAACCAGGTGACAGACAGGCGGGCAGACAGACAGACGGACAGACAGACAGACGGACAGACAGACGGACAGACAGATATCTCCGAGCTCATCAGAAGATGCTCAGACCGCGGCTGCGTCCCGAATGACTCTGTACTGTACACACAGCGCACCACGCAGGATGCAGGAGCCAGTATTCTCTGTTCCCTGTGTAGTGCACTCGTGTAGGGAGCAGGGAGCGGATTGGGATTAACACCGAGGAGAGCGACTGGGGCTCAGAGACACTCCGGTGAGGACACGACACAAACACCAGCTCTGAATTAACACGCACAGTGTTTACTGTAGGTCCAAACACTGAATTAACATTTAGGACTGAAAGCGTTGATCATGCGTTAATCTGAGGTTAATCAGATTGTTAACTGGTTTTATTAACTGTGTGTTCATACGTAGTGTTCATTAAACACTAAAGGTGATAGTTGAGGGATGGATGAGTGAATGAGGGGGTTTGATCAACACTGCCGCGGTTAATTACAGTCACCGCTCCGGCAACTTCAACACCGCAGGTGTAACTCCACAACTTCATGTTTGGTGTTAATTCATCTCTACAGATGTTAGTCTATACAGATGTGTTAGTCAAACTCTCCAGGTGTTAATTAGTGTCAGTGTTAAACCCTTTAAGTGTGTAACTTAAATAACACTTTAATTACACTTCATCTCTCTGTGATGTCTGAGAAGTGATGATGATGTCACTGATGGTGTTGTAGATGAGAATGATTACGATAGTGATGATGATGATGATTACAGTGATGATGAAGATACTGTTTATGACATGATGATGATGATGATGATACACACGTTGCTGTTGTGTTTTTCTGTTGTACAGTGTGAGAGTAAATAGGTTTTCTCTCCTTGTGTTCACATGATACCTCTGAAGGCCATCAGTGTGTGTGTGTGTGTGTGTGTGTGTGTGTGTGTTTGGCAACATCAGCTCCAATTCAGCCTTCTGCTTAACTCTCTGTTTAATAAAACAAGCGTGAAGATGTCTCTCTACACACTCTGCCTCCTGGTGTAAACAGAGTGTAAAAATAACCCTGTTTTTCCTGCATGTGTGTGTGTGTGCGCGTGTGCTCTTTGTGTTCGTGGACTCGCACCTTATTTTCACTTTGCTCTGTCTCACACACTCTTCCCTTATTTTGTTTTGTGCAGTTTGCGCTGATCGTCACGTGTCTTTGTGTCGGCGATGTAACATCAGATGTATTTAATTCTGTCATACATGATTCACAGTAACATTAACACATTAACACGGATTGTTATCAATCAGGGCTCAGCCACGCCCGCGGGGACTAAAGCTCAGCCCCATCCGGGCCGAACCCACAGAAAAGCCATCGCAGCACAAATCATCTGAAAGAAAAATCACAGGTCACAGGTGTCTAAAACACAGGAATCCAGGTGACTTAACAGGTGAGATCTCAGAGCAGGTCTGGAGGTGAGGTGTCTCAGGGAGGGACCGTGTGACAGTTCGGCATGAGACCCGGGGTCCAGCGGGGTCCTCGCTGATTCGTTCTGTTTCACTGTGTGTGTGTAGTTAGTCTGTACATTAATATGCAGATGTGATCACATCACAGAAATGAGAGGAGTCTGTAATAGTTCCAGTTGACTTTGCTGTGACCTTGACACTGTTTGGTTTTCAAACGTTTGTGACTCAGAAACATCATCAAAGATCGGACTTACTGTGGCTCATAAAGTTCTTAAGTACATACAGGACTCGTATTAACTAATGAAGGGTATTCTCTCTTCTTTTATCCCCAGTGCGTGTGTGTGTGTGTGTGTGTGTGTGTATGTGTGTGTGTGAGATATAATGGCCCCAAGGCCCTCTTCAGGTGAGTTATGGGGTCTACACTTGATGCCCCCCCGTATTTTGGTGGATTGCTGTTTACCCAACGGGATGCTCGTCAGTTTGGAGTGTTTACGTGAAGCTCCGCTCACCAGCATCAAACAGCAGCTCTTCACAGAGGCCCGCAAATACCCCCTCTACCACCTCCTGCAGGTAAATACCCTCACAAACTACCCCTCTACCACCTCCTGAAGGTGAATACTCTCACAAACTACCCCCCTCTACCACCTCCTGCAGGTAAATACCCTCATAAACTACCCCCTCTACCACCTCCTGCAGGTAAATATCCTCACAAACTACCCCTCTACCACCTCCTGAAGGTGAATACCCTCACAAACTACCCCATCTACCCCCTCCTGCAGGTAAATACCCTCACAAACTACCCCTCTACCACCTCCTGCAGGTAAATGCCCTCACAAACTACCCCCTCTACCACCTCCTGAAGGTGAATACTCTCACAAACTACCCCTCTACCACCTCCTGCAGGTAAATACCCTCATAAACTACCCCCTCTACCACCTCCTGCAGGTAAATATCCTCACAAACTACCCCTCTACCACCTCCTGAAGGTGAATACCCTCACAAACTACCCCTCTACCACCTCCTGCAGGTAAATACCCTCATAAACTACCCCCTCTACCACCTCCTGCAGGTAAATATCCTAATAATCTACCTCCTCTACCACCTGCTTCGGGTAAATACCCTCACAAACTACCCCCTCCTGCAGGTAAATATCCTCACAAACTACCCCTCTACCACCTCCTGCAGGTAAATACTCTCACAAACTACCCCCTCTACCCCCTCTACCACGTGCTGAAGGTGAATACTCTCACAAACTACCCCCCTCTACCACCTCCTGCAGGTAAATACCCTCATAAACTACTCGCTCTACCACCTCCTGCAGGTAAATTCCCTCACAAACTACCCCCCCCTACCACCTCCTGCAGGTAAATACCTTCACAATCTACCCCCTCTACCACCTCCTGCAGGTAAATACCTTCACAATCTACCCCCTCTACCACCTCCTGCAGGTAAATACCTTCACAATCTACCCCCTCTACCACCTCCTGCGGGTAAATACCTTCACAAACTACCCCCTCTACCACCTCTTGCGGGTAAATACCCTCACAAACTACCCCCTCTACCACCTCCTGCGGGTAAGTACCTTCACAAACTACCCCCTCTACCACCTCCTGCATCCTCTAGTGCCCTTTATTAGATAAACAGCCCCACTGCCACCCAGTAGAGGTGATTTGCCCCTCTTTAACCCTCTGTAGGTAACTGAGGTATAATAAATGTATTGTATTTAAAAGCAGTGTTTCTGTGTGACTGGTAGGAGGAGTCATGCTACATCTTTGTGGGCGTAACCCAAGAGGCAGAGAGGGAGGAGTTTTATGATGAAACACGGCGACTGTGTGACCTACGACTTTTCCATCCTATCCTAAAGGTCATCGAACCACTTGGCAACCGAGAAGAGAAGATCCTTAACCGTGAGATCGGTATGTGTGTGTGTGTGTGTGTGTGTGTGTGTGTGTTAAAAAATACAAAAATTGATAACCAAATAAAATTATATATATTTTTAAATGTATGTATTTTCTCTTAGGCTTTGCTATAGGCATGCCGATCTGTGAGTTTGAGCTGGTGAAGGACTCGGAGGTGCAGGACTTCAGAAGGAGCATCCTGAGTGTGTGTAGGGAGGCGATGGATGAGCGTGAGGGAGGAGGTCCACATGCACGCGCACTGTACGTTTACCCCCCCAGCGTGGAGTCATCGCCACAATTACCACAACACATCTACGCCAAACTCGACAAAGGTGTGTGGCGCGCTCTCGCCACGCGATGTTAACGTTCACGGTTGTGGTGTTAAATAGAACGAGTCTCCACCTTCTGACCAATCCGGGTGCAGAATTCTTCAGCGCTGCGCGGTACAGTCTCTGTGTTTGTGTCTGTGCAGGACGTCTGATTGTGACCATCTGGGTGGTGGTGTCTCCATCTAACGCCAAGCAGAAGTACACGCTGAAGATCGCTCACGACTGCGTGCCGGAGCAGCTGATCGCCGAGGCCATCAGGAAGAAGTCGCGCAGCATGCACCTGTCGGCCCAGCAGCTCCGCCTGTGTGTGCAGGAGTACCAGGGACAGTACATCCTCAAGGTGTGCGGCTGTGACGAGTACCTGCTGGAGAAGTACCCGCTCAGCCAGTACAAGGTGAGGATAGTGTGTGTGTGTGTGTGTGTGTGTGTGTGGAGAGACAGACAGGGAGTGCTGTAGGTCTCTGATTAATCATCTTCACTGTGTGTGTGTGTGTGTGTGTGTAGTATATCCGCAGTTGTATCACTGTGGGAAAGTTGCCACACCTCATGCTGGTCAGTAAGGACAGTGTGTACGATCAGCTGCCCTGCAGCGGCTTTGTTACTCCATCGTACAGCCGCCGCACACCCCAGCCAAGCCCAAGCCCGGGAGGGGGCGACCCCGCCAACCCCCTCTCTCTCTGGACCGTCAACCCTCACACTCCACTCCGCATAAGGCTCATCTGTGCCACCTACGTCAACGTCAACATGCGGGACATCGACAAGGTGAAACTTTGCTTGCATTGCAATTTTTTTTTCATGCTTTACATCAATAAATTTGGTAATGTTTTACATTTACCCTCCATCTGGGGGTGCAAAAGGTCCAGAACTTATTCTTCATTTATGAAAAGTTCCTGTAAAGAGGTTTCTGGGTACTTGGGGTAACAGAAGGGGCTCCTGGGTGCCCTGGAGTCATTGAAAATTTCCTGAACCCATGGACGTTGAGCTGGGTTCATGGGTTTCCTTAAGAGGTCTCTGAGTTCTTTAAATGGACCCTGAGTTCTGTAAAAGGTTCCCGAGTTCTTTAAAAGGTTCCTGAGTTCTTTACAATGTCACTGGGTTCTTTAAATAATTCCTGGATATTGATATTTCCTGAAACAGGAAGTCAACTAGGAAACAGGAAATAGAAACAGGACTCCATCACACAAAGTTTTAATCAGATAATTTTTCTAAAGAAACAACATAGTGCTATTTACAATAATGTACAACTGTAAACACTTATTTACTCTTCTGTGTATGTGTGTGTGTGTTAGATCTATGTGAGGACGGGTATATATCATGGAGGAGAACCTTTATGTGACAATGTCAACACACAGAGGGTTCCATGTTCCAACCCCCGGTAATACACACACATACACACACACACACACACACACACACACACACACACTTAAATCACAGGTTTCTGAACAAAACACATAGTGTATGTCTTACTGTTTGCTCTGTGTGTGTGTGTGTGTGTGTGTGTAGGTGGAACGAATGGCTGATGTACGACATCGCTCTGATCGATCTCCCGCGCGCCGCCCGTCTCTGTCTCTCCATTTGCTCCGTCAAGGGTCGCAAGGGGGCTAAAGAGGTTTGACCTTTGACCTTTATGTCCAGGTCAAAGCTTAGAGCAGTTTCTAACCTGTGTGTGTGTGTGTGTGTGTGTGTGTGTGTGTAGGAACACTGTCTCCTGGCCTGGGGGAATGTGAACCTGTTTGACTATAAGGACACGATGGTCAGCGGAAAAGTGGCTCTGAGTCTCTGGCCTGTTCCACATGGACTAGAGGATCTGATCAATCCCATTGGTGTAGCAGGATCCAACCCCAACAAGGTGTGTGCGTGTGTATGTGTGTGTGTTTAGAATTAAAGAGCTGTTAACAGTCTTGGTAAGTTGTCAGTCCGCACAGATGGCGGCGCGGCAGTAGCACGCAGCGGCCACTCCGGAGCCAAAATGGTGCTACATTGTTTACGTCGTGTCGTAGCGCGTTTGTTTTGAAACAGTTTATGGACACCGGCGCAAACGGTGCTCATACTTACCACCGCCAGACACTTTTGCAACTCAATAAACCGGCATATTTCATTCAAGATGAGCTGCGGGAGAAGCTACGCGACCTCGGCTTGCTTCGGGAACCAGGCCTCCAGTCCTCGGCGTTGCCTGATGCCGGTGGCCGGAGGAGGGGACATCGTAAGCGGTGCGCGAGGAAGCGGAAGCGCGGCAAGCGGGCGGGAGTCTGTGCTAGGCTACAAACAAACCCTAGCCGGCCGGCTCTTCCGTCCATCATCTTATCTAACGTCTGCTCTCTGGAAAATAAACTGGACTACATCCGACCGCAACAGGCTACACAGCGTGAGGTTAGGGACTGCTGTGTGTTTGTTTTCACGGAGACATGGCTCAGCGACAGAGTTCCAGACACCGGCATTCAGCTAGACGGACTAGCCTCGTTTCGCGCCGACGGAAACACAGCTCTGTGCGATAAGACTCGCGGCGGCGGCGGCGGCTTGTGTGTTTACATCAACACGAAATGGTGTAAGAACTCTGTGCTAGTTTCTAGCTTTTGCTCATCGCTGGTGGAGATTGTGACTGTTAGATGCAGACCTTTTTATTTACCGCGGGAATTCACCACTGTTTTCATTATCGGAGTGTACATTCCACCTAGCGCTAATGCTAAGGAAGCGCTATGGGAACTGTATGCTAAGATCAGTAATCTGCAGAACACACACCCGGACGGACTGTTTATTGTTGCTGGAGATTTCAACCATGCAAATCTCAAGTCAGGCGGCCCTAAGAACAGCAAGGGCCAAACTGTACCGGGCCATCAGAGAGGCGAAGTGCGCACACGCCCAGAGAATCCACAATCACTTCAGGGACAGTGGTGACACACGGCGCATGTGGCAGGGTATACAAGCCATCACCAACTACAGGACGACATCACCTGCCTGTGACAGTGACGGTTCCCTTCCAGCTGCTCTGAACAGCTTCTACGCTCAGTTCGACATGCAGAACGACGTGACGGTGAGGAAGACCACCCCTCCGCCGAACAACCAGGTGCTGTGTCTCACCACGGCTGATGTGAGGAAAACTCTACGCAGAGTCAACCCACGTAAAGCTGCTGGACAACATCCCAGGCAGAGTGCTCAGAGAATGTGCAGAACAGCTGGCAGATGTTCTCACCGACATCTTCAACATCTCTCTGAGCAGCGCCGTCGTTCCCACATGCTTTAAATCTACCACCGTCGTCCCAATGCCGAAGAAGTCTTCTATGTCCTGTCTCAATGACTACCGCCCTGTTGCACTCACACCCATCATCATGAAGTGCTTCGAGCGGCTCGTCATGAGACATATCAAGACCCTGCTGCCTCCCTCACTGGACCCCCTGCAGTTCGCGTATCGTCCAAACTGTTCAACAGACGACGCCATCTCCACCACACTCTGGCACTGTCACATCTTGACAAGAAAGACACTTACGTCAGAATGCGGTACATAGACTTCAGTTCAGCATTCAACACAATCATCCCCCAACACCTGATCGGGAAGCTGAGCTTGTTGGGCCTGAACACCTCCCTCTGTAACTGGATCCTGGACTTTCTGACCAAAAGACCTCAAGCAGTGCGGATCGGGAGCTACACCTCCAGCACCACCACACCGAGTACTGGGGCCCCCCAGGGCTGCGTGCTCAGTCCCCTGCTGTTCACACTGCTGACTCATGATTGTGTAGCGACACACAGCTCCAATCATATCATCAAGTTCACTGATGACACGACCGTGGTGGGTCTCATCAGCAAGAACGACGAGTCGGCGTACAGAGAGGAAGTGCAGAGGCTAACGGACTGGTGTAAAGACCACAACCTGGCTCTGAACGTCGAAAAGACAAAAGAGATGGTTGTTGACTTCAGGAGGACACGGAGCGATCACTGTCCGCTCAGCATCGACGGCTCTTCTCTGGAGATCGTCAAGAGCACAAAATTCCTGGGCGTCCATCTGGAGGAGAACCTCACCTGGTCCCTCAACACCAGCTCTCTGCATAAGAAAGCCCAGCAACGTCTTTTCTTCCTGAGAAGGCTGAGAAAGGCACAGCTTCCACCACCGATCCTCACCACCTTCTATAGAGGAACTATTGAGAGCATCCTGAGCAGCTGCATCACTGTCTGGTTTGGGAATTGTAACATATCAGACCGCAAGACCCTACAGCGGATAGTGAGGACAGCTGAGAAGATCATCGGGGTCTCTCTCCCTTCTATCGAAGTCATTTACACCACACGCATTGTGGCTGACCGGACACACCCCTCACACTCATCACACACACACACACACACCCTTCACACTCACTCTTCACCCTCCTGCCATCTGGAAAAAGGTACCGAAGCATTCGGGCCTCACATCCAGACTGAGAAACAGTTTTTACCCGCAAGCCATCCGTCTCCTCAACACATAGAGACTGGACTGATAAACACACACTCACACACACACACACACACACACACACACACACACACACACACACACACAAATCACTCAGACGAACTAAATAACATCTGGACTGAACTGATAAACACACATGCACAATCACACTCATGTACATCCATCTCAATCTGCTCATACCTACCCACCTGTGCGACTCTTCGCAATTTTTTTGCACAATATTTATTTAACTGCTATTTGCACACAATACTCTTGTCAAAATGTAAACTGTTTACTGCTGCTCTTCCCACTACCTCAATTCATACTTCATTTTCTAGTCTTAGTCTGCTTTTCAGAGGTCTAATTCACTCAGTAGGTGCACACACACACACACACACACACACACACACACACACGTGACACAGTGTGCTGGTATCCCTCACTCTCTGCCAACTAAAAAATAAAAAC
>QNUK01000675.1:195000-197500 GCA_013621035.1 Clarias magur
TACGACTGCAAATTTCTCCTTAAGCACAAGTTAATCAATTGATTGATTAATAAATAATAATAACAAGATGCACATTTTTCATTAGTTTAGAAGATCCTACCAGAACAGTCTCGACATGTTTGGTTTTGTGAGGCAAATCTATGTAGCCCAAATACTAATAGAAAAAGTATTATGAAAAATGCTAATAATAATTTAAAAAAATAATACTAATGAATAAACTAATGATGATTTTAAAAAGTAATAACAAAAAACAAACAAACAACAATTAGGTTTATGGAAATACTGCTAAATATACACTGTCCACTTCCGGACACTGCGGGGGCGCCATCTTATGGTGTACAAGTACAGATTATGTAGCATTATGCATATAGAAAAATATGACGCAAAACAAACTTCATCAGTTAAGACGTTTTTCAGTGGTTAAATTTCTAACCACAATTAATGAATAATCATTTTCTTCACTAAGGAAATATGAGTAAGTCTACAATATTTTTATAGAATGTGACCCAAGTTATGTCATTTTTACCACAGAATTTAAAACTTTTAAAAACTCAGAATTTATGCTCAGTCAGACCCTTTTGATTGACTGATACCTAAGAATCTTTTAAACCAGTCAATAACAATCAGGAAATCTTTAGTACGTGAATTAAAGTTTCTTAAAAGATTTCTGGTAATAAAATTCCAGCATAAACATTAATGTTAAGCACGCAGGATTAGCGCTGAGGATGATTAAAGTAACGGTGCTGAGATTTCTCCAGGAGGTTAGAATGCTAAATGTTGTGCTTTCATGTAGATACTTTGAGTATTATTTCAGTGTTGATGTTGGCGAACATCCTGTAGCATGAGCGGTCTGAGCGCAAGTCTCGAGCAGAGTGCCGTCTCCGCGTCTCCAGTGTTACAGAGCACGAGCTTAGTTTAGCGGCTTATCTGTGTAGAGTTTTAGCTTCGACTGTTCTTCGTAGGTTCTTGTTTAGTTGTGTCAGAAGAAGTCGACAAGAAGTCTCAGAAGTATTCTTGCATTGAATTGTTTATTTATTGACCTCGTTCAGGTCCGTATCCGTGTGATATGTTGTGATGATTATAGACTGTGGTTACAGTGTAACATTCGCTTTGTAATAATCAACAGCGTCTACTCCTAACCGCACATTTCCAAAAGAAAAATGACAAAAAAGTACAATACAGGTCT
Organism: Clarias magur; assembly: GCA_013621035.1. Taxonomy (NCBI): domain Eukaryota; kingdom Metazoa; phylum Chordata; class Actinopteri; order Siluriformes; family Clariidae; genus Clarias; species Clarias magur. The sequence goes on from QNUK01000675.1 coordinate 196,187, forward strand.
ATTCAGTGTTTTATATGGAAAGCTTTTCCAAATTCTAACTCGGTCCACGTAAATGTTCCACATCACTAATGTTAATTCTGATTTTAAAAACTTTCTGAAAAATCACTCTGGTGGTTGAACCCCGGCTGCGTTCACGCTGTAGTTTTCACCTCTTTAGGAAGGAGAACTTGGACCGAGTGCAGTCAGATGATCGGCTTCTGTTCCACCAGAAGGCTTCTGTTTACAGATTTGCTCTCAGGATAAATTATAAAATGTTAAAATGAATATAAAATGTGTAAGAATGGGAAGAAGAAGAAGAAGAAGGTCTTCAGCAGGTGATCCGAGCCGTGCAGCCGATGCTCATGAAGTGTTGAACTTCAGAACGTTGCACGATTCAGTCTGAGGTTTTTTTTTTTTTTTTTCAGGATGGTTCGATGAGCAGCAGCTTTGCACAAACTTTGTGTTGTGTTTGAAGAAAAGTTTAAAAGCAATACCGTACATTAGGATCAGACAAGATCAGATTAGATATTCATACCGGATTAGACGTGCGAGTCACTCAGTAGATTTGTGACGCTGGAAGAATCACTGTACTGTAATTTTGATAAACATTTTGTATTTTTTAGTCCAAGCAAATCAATGGATGTTTGTCACCTGATGATGTTTGTAGTGATGTTTTATCAAATAAACTTTTCTCAACTGTGTCAAACGTGTGTGTTGTGTTTCATTAGGATGTTGATTATTAAAAGTTAGTTTTTTTTTTTTTTAAAAAGGTTAAAAATAAGAAGCAGCTGATTTCTGCAGGTTAAGGAAACGTTCCATGATGGGCACCGAGCGCGCCGCCTCCTCCAGGTCACCTCCGTCTATCTGTTCTCTCTCCCTCAGGGCTCCTCGAGTGTCATGTCAGAAAATTCTCTGTCCAGTGAGTCAGTCTCTCTGCACATGTGTGTGTGTGTGTTTAACCACCAGGTTCAGAACGTGGCTCTCAGCTGGTTGCGTATGTTCCTGATCTCGAGCTCCAGGTGCTGAATCCTGCTGTCCCTCTGATGGAGCTGCTGCCGCAGAGTTTGGATCTCTTCCTTCTGCTTATAGAACACATTCAGCAGCTGAAACACACAGAACCGCACACTCAGCTCGTTCCACTCAGTACTTCAGACCAAACTCAGACCAGTCTCGCCTAACCGTACCCCCTTCTCTGCGCCTGGAGGTGTGTATGCAGCTGACTCGCACCACCGGACCCCACGGCCTGTGTCTCTCCGGCTGTTCCACTGAGTCTCATCGTCCTGCCATTCTGACAGGTCACCGTTCTCACAATCTGCCTTCCGATTGGCCGCTGGT
>QNUK01000675.1:205000-245000 GCA_013621035.1 Clarias magur
ATTTTACACAGCGACGCTTTCATCACAGTTTTCTAGCTGAAACTTTCTCACACTAGTTTTTCCTGTTCCATCGTATTTATACATCAAGGCTACAACGTTCCCCTCAGCTGTTGGCTGAGTTTGGTTGCCATAGAAACAGCGTTGCCATTTCCGTAGTTACCAACCGTGCAGTCTTCTGAACAGGAAGCTATACGCAGGTCGTCGAATGGATCCCACTTAACATCCAGAACCCGGGAGCTGTGACCACACACACGGGGGTGATGAGGGTCCATGCGGCCTTTCTGTAACACACACACACACACAGCACATGACAGCATGTGCCTGATTGGTGTGTTATTATTGACATCATCGTGTGGTTGTTTTTTGGCACGCTGATGATCTGAATCCCACTCACGTGATGTATGTTGATTATGATGAAGGCTCCGCCTCCAGCGCACTCAGTCACCACCGCGATGAAGCGTGTGTTGACGGCGCAGCAGTGGTTGTCATGGACACCGCGTGTGATTGGCAGGCCATCGTAATTCTTACCCGCTGGTTTTCCATAAACGTGACGGAACTTTGAGCCATGGTACGGAGGCTGCCACGACATCTCCACACACTCACACACACACACACACACACACACACACACACACACACACACACACAATATCTGATTATATATCAGTCACCTAGATCCACAAAACTCTCATCTAATGTCAGAACAAGGATGGACCTCGAGAACCTGGTATCAGAGCTCTGGAGCTTCTCTAAACCTAAACGTCAGAGCTGTGGAGCGACTGTATCACCTAAAACTCAACACATTTCTGCCATGTAACTGTCAGAGCTTCAGAACAACTGTAGCACTTGTGATGAACTGTTAGTAGCTCGAACTTCTCTAGGTCTTTGATATTTACTTTTTAGAGAGTTTCTTGAAATTTTGCATTTGTCAGAACTAATGTGTGACACGGACATTCGGAGCTCTGAAATACTGAAGTACAATCCTGAGACAGAAAATGAGGTCTAGAATTGAGAGGTGGGGGGAACTGAGTAAATGTAATGTATCTGTATTTTACTTGAGTAGTTTTATTAGAGGATACTTTTTACATTTACTCTCCACAAATGTACAGCAAATATCTGTACTGCGTTAGCTAACCATAGTGGTGTGTAGCATTTGAACGGTGACGTGTGGTATTCGAATAGTGATGTGTAGTTTTTGAACGGTTGTGTGTAGTACTTGAACGGTGGTGTTTAGTATTTGAACGGTGGTGTGTATTATTTGAATGGTGGTGTGTAGTATTTGAACGGTGGTGTTTAGTATTTGAACGGTGGTGTTTAGTATTTGAATGGTGGTGTGTAGTATTTGAACGGTGGTGTTTAGTACTTGAACGGTGGTGTGTAGTATTTGAAAGGTGGTGTGTAGTATTTGAACGGTGGTGTGTAGTATTTGAACGGTGGTGTTTAGTATTTGAACGGTGGTGTGTAGTATTTGAAAGGTGGTGTGTAGTATTTGAACGGTGGTGTGTAGTATTTGAACGGTGGTGTTTAGTATTTGAACGGTGATGTGTAGTATTTGAAAGGTGGTGTGTAGTATTTGAACGGTGGTGTGTAGTATTTGAACGGTGGTGTTTAGTATTTGAACGGTGGTGTTTAGTATTTGAACGGTGGTGTGTAGTACTTGAACGGTGGTGTTTAGTACTTGAACGGTGGTGTTTAGTACTTGAACGGTGGTGTGTAGTACTTGAACGGTGGTGTGTATTATTTGAACGGTGGTGTGTAGTATTTGAAAAGTGGTGTGTAGTATTTGAAAGGTGGTGTGTAGTATTTGAACGGTGGTGTGTAGTATTTGAAAGGTGGTGTTTAGTATTTGAACGGTGGTGTTTAGTACTTGAACGGTGGTGTGTAGTATTTGAACGGTGGTGTTTAGTATTTGAACGGTGGTGTTTAGTATTTGAACGGTGGTGTGTAGTAATTGGACGGTGGTGTTTAGTATTTGAACGGTGGTGTTTAGTATTTGAACGGTGGTGTGTAGTATTTGAACGGTGGTGTTTAGTATTTGAACGGTGGTGTGTAGTATTTGAACGGTGGTGTTTAGTATTTGAACGGTGGTGTTTAGTACTTGAACGGTGGTGTTTAGTATTTGAACGGTGGTGTTTAGTACTTGAACGGTGGTGTGTAGTATTTGAAAGGTGGTGTGTAGTATTTGGACGGTGGTGTGTAGTATTTGAACGGTGGTGTTTAGTATTTGAACGGTGGTGTGTAGTAATTGGACGGTGGTGTTTAGTATTTGGACGGTGGTGTTTAGTATTTGAACGGTGGTGTGTAGTACTTGAACGGTGGTGTTTAGTACTTGAACGGTGGTGTGTAGTACTTGAACGGTGGTGTTTAGTATTTGAACGGTGGTGTTTAGTACTTGAACGGTGGTGTGTAGTATTTGAACGGTGGTGTTTAGTATTTGAACGGTGGTGTTTAGTATTTGAACGGTGGTGTGTAGTATTTGAACGGTGGTGTTTAGTATTTGAACGGTGGTGTTTAGTATTTGAACGGTGGTGTTTAGTATTTGAACGGTGGTGTTTAGTATTTGAACGGTGGTGTTTAGTATTTGAACGGTGGTGTTTAGTATTTGAACGGTGGTGTTTAGTATTTGAACGGTGGTGTTTAGTATTTGAACGGTGGTGTTTAGTATTTGAACGGTGGTGTTTAGTATTTGAACGGTGGTGTTTAGTATTTGAACGGTGGTGTTTAGTATTTGAACGGTGGTGTTTAGTATTTGAACGGTGGTGTGTAGTATTTGAACGGTGGTGTTTAGTATTTGAACGGTGGTGTTTAGTATTTGAACGGTGGTGTTTAGTATTTGAACGGTGGTGTTTAGTATTTGAACGGTGGTGTGTAGTATTTGAACGGTGGTGTTTAGTATTTGAACGGTGGTGTTTAGTATTTGAACGGTGGTGTTTAGTATTTGAACGGTGGTGTTTAGTACTTGAACGGTGGTGTTTAGTACTTGAACGGTGGTGTGTAGTACTTGAACGGTGGTGTGTATTATTTGAACGGTGGTGTGTAGTATTTGAAAAGTGGTGTGTAGTATTTGAAAGGTGGTGTGTAGTATTTGAACGGTGGTGTGTAGTATTTGAAAGGTGGTGTTTAGTATTTGAACGGTGGTGTTTAGTACTTGAACGGTGGTGTGTAGTATTTGAACGGTGGTGTTTAGTATTTGAACGGTGGTGTTTAGTATTTGAACGGTGGTGTGTAGTAATTGGACGGTGGTGTTTAGTATTTGAACGGTGGTGTTTAGTATTTGAACGGTGGTGGTTAGTATTTGATAGCGGTGGTGTTTAGTATTTGAACGGTGTGTTGGTGTAGTTTTGAACGGTGGTGTTAGTATTTGACGGTGGTCGTTTAGTACTTGAACGCTGGTGTAGTATTGTGAGACGGTGGTTTTTTAGTACTGAATCGGTGGTGTGTAGTATTTGAAAGTGGTGTGTAGCTATTTGGACGGTGTTGTGTAGTATTTGACGGTGGTGTTTAGTATTTGAACGGTGGTGTGTAGTAATTGGACGGTGGTGTTTAGTATTTGGACGGTGGTGTTTAGTATTTGAACGGTGGTGTGTAGTACTTGAACGGTGGTGTTTAGTACTTGAACGGTGGTGTGTAGTACTTGAACGGTGGTGTGAAGTACTTGAACGGTGGTGTTTAGTATTTGAACGGTGGTGTTTAGTACTTGAACGGTGGTGTGTAGTATTTGAACGGTGGTGTTTAGTACTAGAACGGTGGTGTTTAGTACTTGAACGGTGGTGTTTAGTACTTGAACGGTGGTGTTTAGTATTTGAACGGTGGTGTTTAGTACTTGAACGGTGGTGTTTAGTACTTGAACGGTGGTGTGTAGTATTTGAACGGTGGTGTTTAGTTTTTGAACGGTGGTGTTTAGTATTTGAACGGTGGTGTGTAGTATTTGAACGGTGGTGTTTAGTATTTGAACGGTGGTGTTTAGTATTTGAAAGGTGGTGTGTAGTATTTGAACGGTGGTGTGTAGTATTTGAAAGGTGGTGTTTAGTATTTGAACGGTGGTGTTTAGTACTTGAACGGTGGTGTTTAGTACTTGAACGGTGGTGTGTAGTATTTGAACGGTGGTGTTTAGTATTTGAACGGTGGTGTGTAGTATTTGAACGGTGGTGTGTAGTATTTGAACGGTGGTGTTTAGTATTTGAACGGTGGTGTTTAGTATTTGAACGGTGGTGTTTAGTATTTGAACGGTGGTGTGTAGTATTTGAACGGTGGTGTTTAGTATTTGAACGGTGGTGTGTAGTATTTGAACGGTGGTGTTTAGTATTTGAACGGTGGTGTTTAGTACTTGAACGGTGGTGTTTAGTATTTGAACGGTGGTGTTTAGTACTTGAACGGTGGTGTGTAGTATTTGAAAGGTGGTGTGTAGTATTGGACGGGTGGTGCAGTCGGAACTGCGTTTAGTTTGAACGGGTGGTGCAGGTGTAATTGGACCGTGGTAGTTTAGTATTTGACGGTGGTGTTTTATATTTGAACGGTGTGTAGTACTGAACGGTGGTGTTTAGTACGAACGGTGGTGGTAGTAATTTGAACGGTGGTGTTTATATCGAACGGTAGGTTATGCCCTGAACGGTGGTGTGTAGTATTTAACTGCGGTGTTTAGTACTGAACGTGGTGTTTAGTACCGAACGGTGGTGTTTGGTACTTGAACGTGGTGTTTAGTATCGAACGGTGGTACTGAACGGGTGGTGTTTAGTACTGAACGTGGTGGTAGTATTTGAACGGTGGCGTTTAGTTTTGAAAGGTGGTGTGTAGTATTTGAACGGTGGTGTGTAGTATTTGAAAGGTGGTGTTTAGTATTTGAACGGTGGTGTTTAGTACTTGAACGGTGGTGTTTAGTACTTGAACGGTGGTGTGTAGTATTTGAACGGTGGTGTTTAGTATTTGAACGGTGGTGTTTAGTATTTGAACGGTGGTTTTTAGTATTTGAACGGTGGTGTGTAGTATTTGAACGGTGGTGTTTAGTATTTGAACGGTGGTGTGTAGTATTTGAACAGTGGTGTNTTAAATTAAAAGGAGTCCAGTTTGTTCCCGGAGGCTCAGGTAGACTGTAGGAGATTCCAGTCCTGAGCTATCGAACAACTGAAGTCACAGGTCCCCAGAGCATCAATCGATGATAGGACAGTCTTCATGAAAACCATCCCCAGCCACAAAGCGCATCCAGGCAGACCACACGGGGCATCCATGTGACGGGATCTCCAACCAGAAGCAGGACTCCAGGACGGGTTAGATGGCTTCAGAGGGCAGAGGGGTCTGGATCACTGGCAACTCAGGAGCGAACATGTATAGCTCGACAGAGAGAGGGAAAGGAGAGAGAGAGAGAGAGAGAGGAGAGAGCAGAAAAGGAGAGAACAGAAAATAAGGAGAGATGGCAGTTAGGTATGGTCACAGTCAACATGTATATGGTGAATTTATATTAGTGCAAAGTGCAAGCAGGGACTCCGGCAGGACTAACTATAACAGCATAACTAAAAGGGAGAGCCAGAAGGAAACACAAACATGAGGGCTCCCTGAGATGTAAAGCAACCAATCACCTCACCGTCAACAAACCTGAGTGAACAATGAGAGTGGGGAGGACAGCATCTAAACATAGCAGTTCACCAGAATACTCTACGTCCACGAGTCCCCCAGATCTGCTCCTTTACCTAAGGCTCATCTATTTACAAACATGCTGCGCTAAATAAACAGGTTTTTAGCCTAGACTTAAACACTGAGACTGTGTCTGAGTCCCGAACATTAATAGGAAGACTATTCCATAACTTTGGGGCTTTGTAAGAAAAAGCTCTGCCCCCTGCTGTAGTTTTAATAATACGTGGTACTGACAGGCAGCTTGCATTCTTTGATGGAAGTAGGCGTGGCAGATCATAAGACACTAACAGTTCACTCAAATACTGTGGCGCGAGACCATTTAGTGCTTTAAATGTCAAAAGCAGTATCTTAAAATTGATGCGAAATTTCACAGGGGGCCAATGCAGTGTAGATAAGATAGGGGTGATGTGCTCATATCTTCTGGTTCTGGTGAGGACTCTCGCTGCTGCATTCTGTACTAACTGAAGCTTGTTTATACACCTAGTTGAACAACCAGACAGTAAAGCGTTACAATAGTCCAACCTAAAGGTAATAAAAGCATGAACTAGTTTTTCTTCATCATATAGTGACAATATGTTTCTTATCTTGGCAATATTTCTAAGGTGAAAGAAAGCTATCCTGGTGATATTATCTACATGAGCTTCAAACGAAAGGCTGGAATCTATAATCACACGAGGTCTTTTACTGTTGCACTTGATGGAACAGAAAGGCATCTAAAGTTACAGTCTGATCAGAAAGCTTACTTCTAGCTACTTGTGGTCCTATGACTAGAACTTCTGTCTTATCAGGATTAAGCAGAAGAAAATTAATTAACATCCAATCTCGTATGCCCTCCTCACACTGCTCAAATTTAGCAAACTGGTTTTTCTCATCTGGTTTTGCTGAGACATATAATTGTGTGTCATCAGCATAACAATGAAAACTAATACCATGTTCTGAATTATATTGCCCAGAGGAAGCATGTCAAGAGAAAAAAGCAGGGGGCCTAAAACTGAGCCCTGTGGAACACCAAACTCCACTTGAGAACATGAGGAATGGTCACCATCTAAATCTACAAACTGATAACGATCAGTCAAGTAGGATCTGAGCCACAAGAGGGCAGTTCCCTTAATTCCAACTACCTTTTCTAATCTGTGAAGGAGAATACTATGATCAATGGTGACAAAAGCTGCACTGAGGTCCAGTAACACAAGTATAGTGACGCAACCCTGATCAGAGGCCCATAGGAGGTCGTTTACTACTTTAACAAGTGCTGTCTCTGTGCTGTGATGAGGCCTAAATCCTGACTGATACAGTTAATTTATGCTATTTCTGTGTAGATGTGAACATAGCTGATGTGATACTACCTTTTCCAGAATCTTGGAGATAAAGGGAAGGTTTGATATCGACCTGTAATTAGAAAGCAGACAGGGGTCAAGGTCAGGTTTCTTGATTAGCGGTTTAATAACGGCTAATTTAAAGGATTTGGGGACATACCCACTACTGAGTGAACAGTTAATTACTTTCAACAGGGGTTCTATTATTGCTGGTACTATCTGCTTGAGAAAATGTGTCAGTATAGGATCTAATATACAGGTTGGCGATTTTGAAGAAGAGATGAGTGAAATTAGTTCCCTCGCTTCAAGGGGAGTAAAGTGTTCTAAGTTCTGATGTGATGTGGTTAGTTTATCATCTGAATTATTTAAATTGTCTGGTTTCAAAGCCTGAATTTTTTGCCTAATATTTATGATTTTATTATTGAAAAAGTTCATGAAATCCTCACTACTGCATGATGATGTTGTGGAGATTTCTGCAGTGGTCTTGTTTTTAGTTACTTTAGCTACGGTATTGAATAAAAATCTCGGGTTGTTTTTGTTATTTTCTATTAGAGTGGAGAAATATGTTGATCTAGCATCACTGAGAGCTTTTTTATACTTCAGGATGCTCTCCTTCCAAGCTATTTTGAATACTATCAATTTAGTTTGGCGCCATTTACGTTCGAATTTGCGAGCGGTTTGTTTTAAAGCACGTGTGTGGTCATTATACCAAGGAGCGAGTTTCTTATCTCTAATCATTTTCCTTTTAACTGGAGCGACATTATCTAAGCTATAACGAAGTGCTGACTCTAGATATTCATTCGCCTGTTCGAGTTCTATGAAGTCAGATGGCGATCCAATCAAAGTAGATAATTCTGGAAGATTATTGATAAAGCTCTGTGCGGTATTTGATGTAAATGTACGTTTAAGGTGGAAGCGCGGTGCTGTGCGTACATTATTACTATAACACGCTTTAATCGAGACAAGGTAGTGATCTGAGATAACTTCAGACTGTGGAATTGTGGTTATATTTCCTATACTTAATCCGAAGGATAATATTAAATCCAAAGTGTGACCTGCTTTATGAGTGGGTCCTACTACACACTGATTTACTCCTACTGAGTCCAGTATGGACAAGAATGCTGTTCTCAGAGGGTCTTCTGGATTCTCAAAATGAATATTAAAGTCTCCAGCAATTAACGCTTTATCTACAGAAACAACAAGGTTTGAGAGGAAATCTGCAAATTTGCAGAGAAACTCCGAGTACGGCCCAGGGGGTCTGTAAATGATGATTAGCGGGATTGACTGAGCTGACTTTATGTTACTATAGAGAACTTCAAATGCATTAGATTTAAAACTGTGTTTTTGTACGAGAGACAGATTATCGTTATAAATAACTGCGACTCCTCCTCCTCTACCAGTTAGCCGAGGCTGGTGTATGTAGCTGTATCCAGGAGGACTAGCTTCATTTAGAGCCACATACTCGTCCTGTTTAATCCAGGTTTCTGTTAAACATAATATATCAAGCTCCTGATCTGTGATAGTTTCATTAACAATAACTGCTTTAGATGCGAGAGATCTAATATTTAACAGTCCTAGCTTCAGATCAGAGGTGCTGGCTGCGCATTCAGTGTGATCTGAGTTTGTGGTGTCTATGTTAATTAAATTACTAAAACAGACTTTCTGAGTCTTTCTAAATGTATGTTTATGTTTATCTCGGGGAACAGACACAGTCTCAATCTGATGAACCCTGAGTGACGACTCTATGCAGCTAGCAGACGGTTGGTTTAGCCTGTCTGTCTGCTCCCTGGCCTTGGCTCTGGATTGTCACCGATTAACTAGGCCTCTTCTGAGACTATGTGCTATACTACAAGAAATGAGAGCAGCACCTTCCCGAGTGGGATGGACACCGTCCCGCCCTAACAGGCCAGTTTTGCCCTCAAAAGTCTTCCAATTGTCAATGAAGCCCACGTTGTTTTCGGAGCACCACCTGGACATCCAGCGGTTCAGCGACCATAACCTGCTGTAAGCTATGTCGCCACGTCTCATTGGGATGGGACCAGAGCAAACTACTTCTTCGGACATCGCCTTCGCTATTTTAAACACCTCTGTAAAGTTACTCTTACTAACCTCTGACTGACGAAGGCGTATATCGTTAGCTCCAGCATGTACCACTATCTTAGAGAACCTATGCTGACCTAGAGCCCTAAGATTACCTGCTATGTCCGGTGCTCTGGCTCCCGGGATACACCTGACCACTGCCGCTGGCGCCCCTAAAGGCCTAGCTAATTTCACATGTCTCAGTATAGAGTCTCCTATAACCAGAGCTCTTTCAGGTTTCTCAGCGGGTGCATCACTGAGGAGAGCGAACCTGTTGGACACGTGAAGCGCAGAAGAGGTGTGCTCCGGTGGGCTAGCCTTAGCGTTAGCTTTGGCTGAACGAGTATGCCGCCGAGTCGTCACCCACTCGCCCCGCTGTGAGGGCTCTACTGCCGGAGTCGGGGGATGATTATCTCCACCTGTGGCACCCAGACTTTCCACTACAGGATTACCGCTGCTCTCGCGCTCTCTAACCCTCTCTAAAGTCTGGATGCGCTCCTCTAATGCTACTATCTTCTCCGTCAGGGTGCTAACTAACACACACCTATCACAAATAAAATTATCACTAATGACGGAGGAAGACGGTCTACATCCTGCACTCCACACACTGAGCGAGCTGAATGGTAGACATGATGACGTACCTTTGTGCCGGAGTTGTGATTATTTGGTGATGGATTCGCTTGTTGTTGGTCAGATGATACGCGCGTTCTCCCAAAAAGCGCAAAAAATCGGATAAAGTCCAGTAGTATTAAAGCGTAAAAACGGGAAAAATATATAATTATAAAAAACTAAACAAAATATAATATAAAACGCTGTTTCAAACAGACGAGGAACTTTCGCTGGAACAATACGAAAAACAGGAAGCTACGTCACCAAACAGGAAGAAAAGTAATCATTAAGTAAGTAATGATAAGTAAGTAATCAGTAAGTATTTGAACGGTGGTGTTTAGTACTTGAACGGTGGTGTTTAGTACTTGAATAGTGGTGTTTAGTATTTGAACGGTGGTGTTTAGTACTTGAACGGTGGTGTGTAGTATTTGAACAGTGGTGTTTAGTATTTGAACGGTAGTGTGTAGTACTTGAGTAGTGGTGTGTAGTATTTGAACGGTGGTGTTTAGTATTTGAACGGTGGTGTGTAGAATTTGAACAGTGGTGTTTAGTATGTGAAGAGAAAAAATTGCCTACAATTCCATCACTTGCCTTTCTTAAGAAATCAAGAAATGCCTAATAACGCAACACCTGATTGAAAACAGAAGGGAAGGAAGTTGCAGATGGTGACAAAAACGGCATGTACACATTCAGTGGTGGAGAGAGAGAGAGAGTTTACTATGAAAAATGCTACTACGATCTAAACCCTGTATTTTTGATATTTGAATGTGAGTACTTCTGATTCTCACATTTACACACGTACAGCGGATGTAGAAAAGAGTCACCTCCTTTAAAATAATCATGTTTTTGTTGCTTTGCACCCTGAACTGAAGAAGGAAACAAATGTTGTTTTGTCCAGCTGTATTTACTGTATTTTAACATCCAAGTGAAAGTTATAACACCAGCATGTCAACTGATTCAAAAAAGGTTGACCCCCTTCCTAAAAAATGACTTGTAAATTCATTGTAATCACCTCTGTGATCAGCTGTGGACGTTTTAGTTAGCAACATGAAAATCTGGACGATTTCAGTCCCTGGTAGTGCAGCTGAAGCAAACAACCAACTATAGGTGGCAAGGCACCGTCAAAAGATCTCCGGGATAAAATTGTGCACAGTCACAAGTCAGGAGACGGACACAAAAACTAACTGTAAAGGCTTCATCACTGCCTAGAAGCACAGTGAAGCCTATTAAGACCTAAAAGGTATAAGGTACAACACAGAACCTCCCTGGATCACGCCGCCACTCCAATCTGGATAAAAGAACCAGGAGGAAACTGGTCAGCGAGATTACCAAGAGGCCCACAGCAACTCTGAAGCAGTTGCAGGAATTTATGACGGAGCTGTCATTGTGTGCATGTGACAACAATATCACAAATTCTCCACAAATATGGCTTGTGTGGGACAGTTGCAAGAAAAAAGCCACTTCTCAAGACAGGCCACATGCAGTAACAACTGAACTTTGTAAAAACGAATTATTTGTCCATGACACCAAACTGGTCTGGTTTGGTCTGGAAATCCAGTACAGCTCACATGCAAATAACACCATTCCTACTGACTACACAGTGGATGATGGAGAAAAAGGTGAAATGTCCTTGCATGGCCTAGTCAGAGCCCAGACTTTTTATGACCAAATGTCTCGTTATTGCTCACAGAACAACCTTAATTATCCCAACCAATCTGGATTCAAAGTGACACATTCCACAGAGACTGCCTGCCCTTCTTCCAGTCATAGAGAAGCTCAATGAAGCTAGGTCAACTAAACTAAATCATCTGTCCTCATCCTCCTGGACCTGCCGGCTGCATTTGACACAGTGAACCACAAGATTCTATTATCTATTCTTACAAGCCTTGGAATCTGTGTAACAGCGTGGCAATGATTTGCTTCTTACCTAGAAGATAGGTCGTGTAAGGTGACATGGAAAGGATCCACATCAAATTCAAACTTACTTCTTTTTACAAACTTACTTCTTTTGATTGTGTAAAGCTGCTTTGAGACAATGTCAATTGTTAAAAGCACTATACAAATAAAATTGAATTGAATTGAATTGAATTGAATTTTCTACTGGTGTCCCACAGGGTTCAGTACTTGGTCTTCTTCTGTTATACCCGGTCATACCATCACATGGATTTTCATACCGTTGTTATGCAGATGACACGCAACTTATTCTCTCCTTTCCTCCCTGAGACACTCGTGTATCCACTCGGACCTCAGCATGTCTAGCAGACATCTCATCCTGGATGGCAGCTCATCGGCTGAAGCTCAAACTGAGTAAAACCGAATTGCTGTTCATCCCTGGTGATTTATCCCCTGGTCAAAACCTTATGATCTCCTTGGACAACAATCAGATCACTCCTTCAGCCGCTGCCCGCAATCTTGGGGTTACTGTGGGCAGTCATCTCTCATTTTCCCCACACATCGCTAACCTTACTCACTCTTATCAATTTCTTCTTTACAACTATTTCTTTCTTCACAGGCTATCAGGTGCTTGGTCAATCCCTTGTTATTTCAAGACTGGACTACTGCAACTCACTCCTGGCAGGTCTGTCTCTGTCCATGATTTGTCCTCTGCAGCTGATCCTGAATGCAGCAACATCTCGTTTTCAACCTTCCCAAGTTCTCCCACACCACCCCACTCCTCCGCTCCCTGCACTGGCTTCCTGTAGCTCAAATTCAAACCCTGATGCTTGCCAGCAAAGCTAAAAATGGCCCAGCACCCAGTTTCCTCTCATCCTCTAGCGCTCTTCACCTTGTTCCACTATCTCTCAGGGATCGAGGAAGACATCCATCCACACTCTTTTCTGTTCTGGCACCTAGATGGTGGAATTAACTTCCTCTAGATGTCCGTACAGCGGAGTCTTTGACAATCTTCAAATGATGACTTAAGATGTATCTGTTTCTTCAATTTTTTTTAAAAATCTCTTCCCAACTGTATTGACTGATGGCACTTAGTAGTAACCTGGTAACCCAGTGTAAATATCTCTCCAGTGACAGAAACTTTAAAGCACTTTTTTGGATAAGAGCGTTTGCCAAATGCCTAAATGTAAATGTAAATGTAAAACCCCATTGAAAATCTGTGGAACAAAAAAGTAGCAACCAAAGAGTAATCAAAGAGTGGGCTAGAAAGACTAGATGTGCAACGCTATTGAGAAGGTGATTAGATGCACCTGACTGAGTTTGCAAATAATTTTTAGGAGGCAGGCAATCTCTTTCCAAATCAGTGATTTTTTTATTTTTTTAATGTTGGTGTTGCAAGTTCGGTTAGCTGTCATTGCATATAATGTTGTTTTAGAAGCTTTTCAGAAAACACTTACAGAAACATCCGAAGTTGTTCTTCTTTTTCTTCTAGGTTTTGTCTTCCATTACAATATTTCTTCACCTAAGTAAAATGTAATTAGACTGGAATTTTAGTTACACAAATTATTTTTTGTAAAGAATCTAACAACATAAGTTCAAGTTAAGTGAGGTTAAGTTATACTGTATCTGAGTTAGACGTTGATATTGTTGAATGATTAGACTTGTTTCATACTTACACGTATGAAAGTTCTTTTAGGTTCTGTTAGTAAACGTTGTGAGCAATAATTTGATTTTAGAAACTTAAAAAAAGAAGAAGTTCTTCATTGTTTAAGACTTAAGTTCCTCTGCCACTAAACCTTCATGTATGAGAGATCTGTTAAGCATCAAGGCTATGTGTAAGTACAGTATAATGTCGTTTTAGAAACTTTTCTAAAGACTAGAGAGTTTCTGTTAAACTCGTCTAACACATCTTAAGCGACAGTTTTTTCATAAAAACTATCAATGTATCTGACAGAGAGAAAAAAGCTGATATCTTTTATGGTTTTGTCTTATTTTCATGTATATGTGTCTGCGTACATATGTGTATGATTGTGGGGATGTAACAAGAGGGCGGATTAAAAACAAAACAATGCACAATAAAGTGATAAACTTGCCCTGTTCCGCTATGTCTTTACTTTTGAAAGTTCGGGTAACTAAATGTGGATATTAAATCGTTATATGCGTTGCAATTTTGACTACACAGTGTTTTTTCGTAAACATATAGCAACATACTTTATTTAAGGGAATTGTCAGGGGTCATATGACATAAATGAAATAAAAATTAAATTAAATAAATAAATGAAACGATGTCTAACGCATAAGCATCGTTACCCCCCACCTTTTAACATTCCTCTAGGACATAAAACAGTCCCTAAAGGTCATCCAAAGGTCATAAAAGGGGCAGTAAAACTGTCACAAAGCAGTTTGGCGAAAGGTGGTCAGGTATTATTTTTAATAAGGTGCGGGTAAAAAAAAAAAAAACAATTCAGAGATTAAAAATTAAAGCTGACATGACTGCAGCAGAGAGACATTTCCTTAGCGAATCGGGAAACTCTCTTTCTCACACACACACACACACCTCTCTCTCTCTCTCAGACGTAATACACCTCATAGGGTTTTCCTGAGACTGAAATACGAAGCATTTCTTCAGCGAATGAACACAGTAAATGTTTTATGAGCTAAGAGTTGTGTTACACCACAAGACACACACACACACACACACACACACACACACACACACACAATGCATGTAAAGTATTCTGCATAACAAAACTAACATTTAATATATGGAGTGTGTGTGTGTGTGTGTGTGTGTGTGTGTGTGTAATAGCACAGACACACATTTTTTTTTTTGACGACTTTTATCAGGTCCCCATAAAGACACTTACACACACATCCTAAAGTTAAAGATTGGATTTTTAAAACAAATAAAACCTTAGATAGTATGTGTTGAAATAACAAGTCGCCCACTCCTGCTGCAGAAAAGTAAACGCGCCCCGTCCCCAAGACCTGCAGTTACACAAACATTGTTTGAGGTTTAGTTAGTTTCCTTCAGAGATAATGTCAGTTTAGCGGCCGTGTGACGTCACACACAGATGTTTTACGTCTCGGCTGTCAGCAGTCTGATGCGTCTCAGGCGAAGAGGAGCTTTATGTCACTACAGAGATAAACCTGTAGAGTGAGAGACAGACAGGTGTGTTTTACCTTGAAGACGGTCATGAAGCCTGCAGAGACGAGCCACTGCGACAGACGAAGTGTGTGTGTGTGTGTGTGTGTGTGTGTGCGCTCGCGCATGTGTTCATGCATAAATCATCATGAGTGGAATAAAATAAAGCACAAAGCAGCACTCCAGTTATTTAAATTTTATTTTATTATATGCTTATACACGGTCACAATTATCACTATGCTTAATGTACAGTATGAAGCACGCACACACACACACACACACACACACACACACACACACACACACACACACATATGCACACACTTGTACAGATGTGCAGCAACAGTTCATACTGAATGTTTCTAGATGTTTCCATCAGTCACGTGTGCAGTTCATTGAGGAGTTTTGAACAGTTACAGTTTGTAAGAACAGTTTGAAGCTGTCGTCCAATCAGTGATCAGGAGGCGGGGCTATCTGTCTCCAGCTCATCCGTGATCATCTGTGTGATCTGTCTAAACGATGGTCTTTCCTCTGGTCTCTGAAAAGCAGGAAATATAAAAAGCACTTATTTCTTGATGATTAGAAAGCCTGGGATCATTCCTGTGATGTTTATTAAACCTCCCGTCACTTTTAATTTCATTTAGTTATTACCTGTAATTCATTTTTCTTTCTTTATTGATCATTTTTATAAGTGAAAAAAAAAAAAAAAAAACACAAATGGAATGAAATAATTTCCCAAATTTAGGGTTTACTAAACTGATAGACAGACAGACAGACAGACAGACATGGAGGCGTTGGACAATGAAACTGAAACACTGGCCAGTTCAGTGTTGAAGACCAACTGGTGCTGTAAAAGGAGGCCCTGAAGCATACTAACGAATTATTGTGGTCTAAAACCAGGTGTTTCAGGGTCATTGTTCAACCCCTGTGTATAGAAATAGCTTGTAAATGTTGATGTTTAACCAACTAGAAATGCAATGCAAGCTGAAACAACCTTGCACACACACACACACACACACTTCCTGTGGTTGCGTTCACACATAAACACACACACCCTCTTTGTATTTGTGTTAAACACTGCAGTGTGTTTTCCCTGATACTGAAGACACACTTCGTTACTCGACATACATATAAATTCATTAATAAGCTTATAAAACAATGAAAATGTTTAATTTCATTTCATTTATGGTTTTTATGCTTGTTTTCTTCTAATAACTGTAAAACGACTGAGTGATTTAGATCCAGGCTCTGGATAATGAGCACTTCGTCCTGAGGTTCCTCGCAGGTTCCTCAGAGTCTCACCTCCTGCCAGCACTGCTGCATGATGTCATAGATATGCGGCGCAGCTTTCTTGGGCCGATAGAGACGATGACCCTGCATCACCATGGAAACGACCTCGTGGTTCAGGTTGTGCTCGAACGGCATCTTTCCCTCGGTAAACACCTCCCACATCAACACACCTGAGTTAACCACCAAGAATATTAGCAGGAGTTCAGGCTCGCTAACCTGTGCTAATCTGTGCTAATCTGTGCTAATCTGTGCTAACTTCCCGTAAAAATACAAACACACCTCAGAGGATGATGAGGTTAATGTCATTATGTAATAATGTCACAGCTAAATGAGGCTAATTTCTGTTATGTAATACCTCTACAGCTACGTAATAAACTCAATGCGAATCTAAACCTGAGTATCAACACTCGCTTTTAAAATGATTATACCAGCAGGTGTTGTTTTCAGACTAAATCATTGCATCATCTACAGTATCTAACAACACACTATACAAAACATCATCAGTGATAAACCTTCTTTAATATTTGATTCTATAAACTTACGGCATTAATTTAAAACATTAATTTAAAACTGAATCCGCCACAGAAACTTAAAACCTCACCGAAGGACCAGACGTCTGATTTGCTGCTGTATCGGCAGAAGTTAAAGACCTCAGGTGGGGACCACTTCACTGGAAACTTGGCTCCTGACGAACTCAGGTACTGATCGTCCAGGACGTATCTGAAATACGAGGTACTGTAAGTCCGTGTTTATTTACTGTTTCTATAGATCTCTTATAATAATAATAATAATAATAATAATAATAATAATAATAAAACAGTAAATAAATAATGCAGATTGGAATTTCTTTACTTTCCATCCCTTCAAAAACCTCATAACATTTAAATAAGGAAATAAACACAATAAAAAGAGAAGGCTATGTACGTTTAGAGTCAGGGTTACATGTATATAAGTGTAAAAGTGTCAAGTGAACCTGTATATAAATGTAACCTTAGAGTCAGGTGTACGTTTAGCTTCAGGTGTACACGTATACAGGTGTAAACTAAGAGAAAGGCTATCTGTATACAGGTGTAAATTTGGAGGCAGGTGTACATTTAGTGTCAGGTGTACCTCTATACAGGTGTAAATTTAGAGTCAGCCATGGATGTATACAAGTTTAAATTATTTAGAGTCAAGTGAACCTGTATATAGATGTCACCTTAGAGTCAGGTGTAAAGTTAGAGTCAGGTGTAAATTTGGAGGCAGGTGTACATTTAGAGTCAGGTGTACCTCTATACAGGTGTACATTTAGTGCCAGGTATACCTCTATACAGGTGTAAATTTAGAGTCAGCCATGGATGTATACAAGTTTAAATTATTTAGAGTCAAGTGAACCTGTATATAGATGTCACCTTAGAGTCAGGTGTAAAGTTAGAGTCAGGTGTAAATTTGGAGGCAGGTGTACATTTGGAGGCAGGTGTACCTCTATACAGGTGTACATTTAGAGTCAGGTGTACCTCTATACAGGTGTAAATTTAGAGTCAGCCATTGATGCATACAAGTGTAAATTATTTAGAGTCAAGTGAACCTGTATATAGATGTAACCTTAGAGTCAGGTGTAAAGTTAGAGTCAGGTGTAAATTTGGAGGCAGGTGTACCTCTATACAGGTGTAAATTTAGAGTCAGGTGTACCTCTATACAGGTGTAAATTTAGAGTCAGTTGTACCTCTATACAGGTGTAGATTTAGAGTCAGGTGTACCTCTATACAGGTGTAGATTTAGAGTCAGGTGTACCTCTATACAGGTGTAGATTTAGAGTCAGGTGTACCTCTATACAGGTGAAAATTTAGAGTCAGGTGTACCTCTATACTGTACATTTAGAGTCAGGTGTACCTCTATACAGGTGTAAATTTAGAGTCAGTTGTACCTCTATACAGGTGTAAATTTAGTGTCAGCCATGGATGTATACAAGTTTAAATTATTTAGAGTCAAGTGAACCTGTATATAGATGTAACCTTAGAGTCAGGTGTAAAGTTAGAGTCATGTGTAAATTTGGAGGCAGGTGTACAATTAGAGTCAGGTGTACCTCTATACAAGTGTAAATTTAGAGTCAGCCATGGATGTATACAAGTTTAAATTATTTAGAGTCAAGTGAACCTGTATATAGATGTAACCTTAGAGTCAGGTGTAAAGTTAGAGTCAGGTGTAAATTTGGAGGCAGGTGTACATTTAGAGACAGGTGTACCTCTATACAGGTGTACATTTAGAGTCAGGTGTACCTCTATACAGGTGTAAATTTAGAGTCAGCCATTGATGCATACAAGTGTAAATTATTTAGAGTCAAGTGAACCTGTATATAGATGTAACCTTAGAGTCAGGTGTAAAGTTAGAGTCAGGTGTAAATTTGGAGGCAGGTGTACCTCTATACAGGTGTAAATTTAGAGTCAGGTGTACCTCTATACAGGTGTAGATTTAGAGTCAGGTGTACCTCTATACAGGTGTAGATTTAGAGTCAGGTGTACCTCTATACAGGTGTAGATTTAGTGTCAGCCATGGATGTATACAAGTTTAAATTATTTAGAGTCAAGTGAACCTGTATATAGATGTAACCTTAGAGTCAGGTGTACCTCTATACAGGTGTAGATTTAGAGTCAGGTGTACCTCTATACAGGTGTAGATTTAGAGTCAGGTGTACCTCTATACAGGTGAAAATTTAGAGTCAGGTGTACCTCTATACTGTACATTTAGAGTCAGGTGTACCTCTATACAGGTGTAAATTTAGAGTCAGTTGTACCTCTATACAGGTGTAAATTTAGTGTCAGCCATGGATGTATACAAGTTTAAATTATTTAGAGTCAAGTGAACCTGTATATAGATGTAACCTTAGAGTCAGGTGTAAAGTTAGAGTCATGTGTAAATTTGGAGGCAGGTGTACAATTAGAGTCAGGTGTACCTCTATACAAGTGTAAATTTAGAGTCAGCCATGGATGTATACAAGTTTAAATTATTTAGAGTCAAGTGAACCTGTATATAGATGTAACCTTAGAGTCAGGTGTAAAGTTAGAGTCAGGTGTAAATTTGGAGGCAGGTGTACATTTAGAGAGGTGTACCTCTATACAGGTGTACATTTAGAGTCAGGTGTACCTCTATACAGGTGTAAATTTAGAGTCAGCCATTGATGCATACAAGTGTAAATTATTTAGAGTCAAGTGAACCTGTATATAGATGTAACCTTAGAGTCAGGTGTAAAGTTAGAGTCAGGTGTAAATTTGGAGGCAGGTGTACCTCTATACAGGTGTAAATTTAGAGTCAGGTGTACCTCTATACAGGTGTAGATTTAGAGTCAGGTGTACCTCTATACAGGTGTACATTTAGAGGCAGGTGTACCTCTATACAGGTGTAGATTTAGAGTCAGGTGTACCTCTATACAGGTGTAGATTTAGAGTCAGGTGTACCTCTATACAGGTGAAAATTTAGAGTCAGGTGTACTCTTCTATTACTGTAGATTTAGAGTCAGGTGTACCTCTATACAGGTGTAAATTTAGAGTCAGTTGTACCTCTATACAGGTGTAAATTTAGTGTCAGCCATGGATGTATACAAGTTTAAATTATTTAGAGTCAAGTGAACCTGTATATAGATGTAACCTTAGAGTCAGGTGTAAAGTTAGAGTCATGTGTAAATTTGGAGGCAGGTGTACAATTAGAGTCAGGTGTACCTCTATACAAGTGTAAATTTAGAGTCAGCCATTGATGCATACAAGTGTAAATTATTTAGAGTCAAGTGAACCTGTATATAGATGTAACCTTAGAGTCAGGTGTAAAGTTAGAGTCAGGTGTAAATTTGGAGGCAGGTGTACCTCTATACAGGTGTAAATTTAGAGTCAGGTGTACCTCTATACAGGTGTAAATTTAGAGTCAGGTGTACCTCTATACAGGTGTAGATTTAGAGTCAGGTGTACCTCTATACAGGTGTAGATTTAGAGTCAGGTGTACCTCTATACAGGTGTAGATTTAGAGTCAGGTGTACCTCTATACAGGTGAAAATTTAGAGTCAGGTGTACCTCTATACTGTACATTTAGAGTCAGGTGTACCTCTATACAGGTGTAAATTTAGAGTCAGTTGTACCTCTATACAGGTGTAAATTTAGTGTCAGCCATGGATGTATACAAGTTTAAATTATTTAGAGTCAAGTGAACCTGTATATAGATGTAACCTTAGAGTCAGGTGTAAAGTTAGAGTCATGTGTAAATTTGGAGGCAGGTGTACAATTAGAGTCAGGTGTACCTCTATACAAGTGTAAATTTAGAGTCAGCCATGGATGTATACAAGTTTAAATTATTTAGAGTCAAGTGAACCTGTATATAGATGTAACCTTAGAGTCAGGTGTAAATTTGGAGGCAGGTGTACAATTAGAGTCAGGTGTACCTCTATACAGGTGTAAATTTAGACTCGGCCATGGATGTATACAAGTGTAAATTATTTAGAGTCAAGTGAACCTGTATATAGATGTAACCTTAGAGTCAGGTGTAAAGTTAGAGTCAGGTGTAAATTTGGATGCAGGTGTACAATTAGAGTCAGGTGTACCTCTATACAGGTGTAAATTTAGAGTCAGGTGTACCACTATACAGGTGTACATTTAGAGTCAGGTGTACCTCTATACAGGTGTACATTTAGAGTCAGGTGTACCGCTATGCAGGTGTAGATTTAGAGTCAGGTGTACCGCTATGCAGGTGTAGATTTAGAGTCAGGTGTACCTCTATACAGGTGTAAATTTAGAGGCAGGTGTACCACTATACAGGTGTACATTTAGAGTCAGGTGTACCTCTATACAGGTGTAAATTTAGAGTCAGGTGTACCTCTATACAGGTGTACATTTAGAGGCAGGTGTACCGCTATACAGGTGTAGATTTAGAGTCAGGTGTACCGCTATGCAGGTGTAGATTTAGAGTCAGGTGTACCTCTATACAGGTGTAAATTTAGAGGCAGGTGTACCACTATACAGGTGTACATTTAGAGTCAGGTGTACCTCTATACAGGTGTAGATTTAGAGTCAGGTGTACCTCTATACAGGTGTACATTTAGAGGCAGGGGTACCTCTATACAGGTGTACATTTAGAGGCAGGTGTACCTCTATACAGGTGTACATTTAGAGGCAGGTGTACCTCTATACAGGTGTACATTTAGAGGCAGGGGTACCTCTATACAGGTGTACATTTAGAGGCAGGTGTACCTCTATACAGGTGTACATTTAGAGGCAGGTGTACCTCTATACAGGTGTACATTTAGAGGCAGGTGTACCTCTATACAGGTGTAGATTTAGAGTCAGGTGTACCTCTATACAGGTGTACATTTAGAGGCAGGGGTACCTTTATACAGCTGTACATTTAGAGGCAGGTGTACCTCTATACAGCTGTACATTTAGAGGCAGGTGTACCTCTATACAGCTGTACATTTAGAGGCAGGTGTACCTCTATACAGCTGTACATTTAGAGGCAGGTGTACCTCTATACAGGTGTACATTTAGAGGCAGGTGTACCTCTATACAGGTGTAAATTTTGAGTACCTGGCCATTCCGAAGTCCGACACTTTCACTACATGCGAGTCGCTGACGAGGCAGTTTCTAGCAGCCTGTGGATGGACATTTAAACTATTATTACATCGACTCCGTTACATAAGGAAGTAAAGTGCGGCTTGCGATGCACTGACCAGGTCGCGGTGGAGGAATCGGTTGGCCTCCAGGTACTGCATGCCCTGGCTCACATCGTGGCAGACGCTGAGCAGATTTTGCGGACTGAAGGTGCCTCGGCGCTGTCGAATGTAATTTAGGAGGCAGCCGAGCTCCATAAACTCCGTCACCAGGTAGATGGGCCTCTGCTGAGTACACACACCGTATAACTGCACCAGCTTGGGGTGGGACAGACTCCTGTGGGTAAAATAACCAAAAGCAGACAGTTAGATCATCGTAAAAAGATCCGGACAAATGGACGCGTGTTTTAATATTGAAGAGACTCGTGTTTCTACAGGCATCTAAGCATCTCACTGCTATATAAAATTATTAGGTTATTTTTATTATGCAAATAAATTATTGTTTAATCTCATTTAGGAGGTGCTCCATTTTGGGGTTTAAACACACTAATTAATTATCTCATATAGGAACTTATTCTTATGACCTCATATAAGAATAACCCCTCCCACTGGATGAGAGGGGGGGGGGGGGGCGGCTGAAAAGACCTTCTGAAAAAGTAGGAAGTTTATAAACATGTTCCTCACAAGACTACTAAACACCAGCACTCACCTGACTTTAGTATTTCAAATATTGTGATTTCTAACACACACCGAGTCTACACACACAGAGTCCACACGCACAGAGTCCACACGCACAGAGTCCACACACACAGAGTCCACACGCACAGAGTCCACACGCACAGAGTCCACACGCACAGAGTCCACACGCTGCAGTCGTCCAAACACAGTGAGATTTGAGAGCAAGCTAGTCATGGAGACCACAAAACAGCTCTGTGATTTGGGGTTCAGTCCAGATCAGCTGCTTCTGTAGATTTCACAGGACACCAGGAAGGAGAAGCATTAACAGCAGACACTTGACTGGGCAACTGTTCAGACCTCCAGGGCCAGGGCATCCAACACATAGCCCAAGTGACACTTAGCTGTCTTTCTCTTAGTGATGCGATGCAACATGGTGGTAGATAAAAAAACAATGGAGATGGTAACCTCAGTCTACAGACAGGTGAGAAAACAAGTCACTGGTCTGGTGTTGGCTGGAAGTAAAGGACATGATGTGAGCTCCAGATATTCACAAATGCACCTCAAGATTTCATTCCCACGCAATGATTAAAAAAATAACAACTGTTTTAAAGGGTCAATAGTCACAGTAGCACCAAAACTACTCATCATCACCACCAAGTAGAAACAGGTCTAATTTCACCTTCATTTCACCTTCCTGTCTTTTCTACTGCTTTATTGTGAAGCTTTTCTTAGATATTTGTTTGTGTTTGCACTTTGGTTAATAAAAGATCTGCACCTGCATGCACCTTCACCTCCCAATCATGACCGCCATCTTTTATACAGGGATTGATATTTCACCCCAAAAACCAGAAAGATTCATGCAGGTTGGGTTAAAGCAACAGAAGCACTTAGCAAGCAAACAAAACTGGGTGATTTCTCTGGTCATGTTGTTGTTATTGTTAAAAATTCATTCTTTGAAGAACATCATAACTAGCAATTCACACTTGAGAGTAACGGAGCTCATAGACATCGACACCAAAGGGCAACAAAGGGTGGCTGAGGTGTGAACAAATGCATATTCAGAGGGGAATTTTAGCTGGGGCATTAACACACACACACCCTGGGGGAGATGTGAGACATGTGAGTCTTCACTTTTTAAAGAAATAGTAAAATATGGAACTTTTAAATTTAGCACAGAAGAACATTTTAAAGAAGATACCGTCACTATATCACACAAAGCAGAAAGAACGAAAAAAAATTCTGGCTATTACATGATTATTTCTGTCTCATTCTGTAGAAGTTCTTCAGTTTCCGAGAGAAACCTCGTAATGACGGACTGAATAGCTAAACTATGTGACTCCACACCACAGGCAACATTACGTTTTTCACCACTTCCTCTGAGTTTCTGCGGACATAAAATGGAGAAGGTCATAACAGGGCGACTTCACGCCTGCTGTACTTCCACAACCAGGGCCAGATCTCTTGTTGTATCTTCTGTTCATGCGAACATTATGGAAATAATAAATCTGTAAAACCTCTGTGAACACATTTCACCTTTAACTTTTATCTGTGTGAGTGAAGTCTGGAGGAATCTGTTCACAGTCATGACTGTTCAGTGTACACGGCTCAAGGAGAAGCGGATTTCTGTAATATAAGGTCTTTTAAAGAGATAGGGATACACACACGGACTGTCGGTGTGCAGATATAAAGCACACTGAACACACACACACACACACACACACACACAGGCCAGGTTCTTCAACATGGACATTAAAAACAATGATGTTCATATAAAAAGACGAGTGTGTGTTGCTGTGTGTGCAGCGCTCATCCTTCATCCTCAATTACCTGCTGGTCAGAGTCGTGATGCTTTAAATAACACGGCTGGTCTGTTTATGTTTCACAGGAAGTATAAACAACCACATTATAGCAAAGAAACACAATAGTAACTATAGGAAGAGGATTAATCATCCTGACCCTCACTTGACCTGACCTGTCTTACTAACCAGTAAGACTTCAGTGCATGAGGAGATAACCATCACAATTAAATACCGCCCAGTACAAACCACCAGAACTACATTAAAACGCATTAAGAACCAGCAGAACCACATTAAAACCCATTAGGAACCAGCAGAACCACATTAAAACGCATTAAGAACCAGCAGAACCACATTAAAACCCATTAGGAACCACCAGGACCACATTAAAACCCATTAGGAACCACCAGGACAACATTAAACCCATTAGGAACCAACAGGACCACATTAAAACTCATTAGGAACCCGTAGGACCACATTAAAAACCATTAGGAACCAGCAGAACCACATTAAAACCCATTAGGAACCAGCAGAACCACATTAAAACCCATTAGGAACCAGCAGAACTACATTAAAACCCATTAGGAACCACCAGAACCACATTAAAACCCATTAGGAACCACCAGAACTACATTAAAACCCATTAGGAACCACCAGAACCACATCAAAACCCATTAGGAACCACCAGAACTACATCAAAACCCATTAGGAACCAGCAGAACCACATCAAAACCCATTAGGAACCAGCAGAACTACATTAAAACCCATTAGGAAAAAGCAGAACCACATTAAAACCCATTAGGAACCACCAGAACCACATTAATACCCATTAGAAACCACCAGAACTACATTAAAACCCATTAGGAACCACCAGAACTACATTAAAACCCATTAGGAACCACCAGAACTACATCAAAACCCATCAGGAACCAGCAGAACTACATTAAAACCCATTAGGAACCAGCAGAACTACATTAAAACCCATTAGGAACCACCAGGACCACATCAAAACCCATTAGGAACCAACAGGACCACATCAAAACCCATTAGGAACCAGCAGAACCACATTAAACCCATTAGGAACCAACAGGACCACATCATAACCCATTAGGAACCAGCAGAACCACATCAAAACCCATTAGGAACCAGCAGAACCACATCAAAACCCATTAGGAACCAGCAGAACCACATTAAAACCCATTAGGAACCAGCAGAACCACATTAAAACCCATTAGGAACCAGCAGAACCACATTAAAACCCATTAGGAATCAGCAGGACCACACCAAAACCCATTAGGAACCACCAGGACCACATCAAAACCCATTAGGAACCACCAGGACCACATCAAAACCCATTAGGAACCAACAGGACCACATCAAAACCCATTAGGAACCAGCAGGACCACATTAAAACCCATTAGGAACCAGCAGAACCACATTAAAACCCATTAAGAACCAGCAGAACTACATTAAAACCCATTAGGAAAAAGCAGAACCACATTAAAACCCATTAGGAACCACCAGAACCACATTAATACCCATTAGAAACCACCAGAACTACATTAAAACCCATTAGGAACCACCAGAACTACATTAAAACCCATTAGGAACCACCAGAACTACATCAAAACCCATCAGGAACCAGCAGAACTACATTAAAATCCATTAGGAACCAGCAGAACCACAGTGTGTGTGTGTGTGTGTGTGTGTGTGTGTGTGTGTGTGTCTTACATCATCACTTTGGCTTCCTCGATAAAGTCCTCCTCACTCATGGCTCCTTTCTTGATGGCTTTAATGGCCACTTTGTGCTGCGCTCTCCACTTGCCCAGTCGCACCACACCGACCTGCCCGCTGCCCAACTCCTTCATGAAGGTCAGCTCACACGGGTTAATCTCCCACTTATCTACACACACACACACACACACACACACACACACACACACACACACACACATACACAGAAATCGGACACAAAATGAACACCATCGCCAGATGGAATAAATGACATTGATTATCAGTTATACTGCACACAACTGGAACAGGCTTAATGGGCCTTTTATTCGATTCTAATAGGGTGTCAGTAGACTATTAAAAACCAGTAAGACTTCAGTTCATGAGTAGATAATCATCACAATTTAGATACCTTCCACTACAAACCACCAGAACTACATTAAAACCCATTAGGAACCAGCAGACGCAGAGACAGAGAGACTGACCGTAGCTGAACCCTGCTGTTGAAGGTGCTGCTCTGCTATGGCTGTTTACTGGATACCGCAACCTGGTCACCAAACCTACACACACACACACACACACACAGACACACATCAAGTCAGCTGGGTGTAGAGTGATCAGTGTGTCTTGGTATGTCATCACGCCGTTACAGTTTAGGGCTGAATGTGACTCTAACGTTCCCTTGTGATCTACAGAGCTTGGCTTTACGTCTGAGAGGAAACACGTGGAAAAAGTTTTCCTGAAATTCCAGAGAGATCTTCACTGAGGTTTTTGGGCAGTGGTTTATGCACAGATTCCTCAGGGTCCCACTGCCGTATTTCAGGTGGTTTGAGGTCTGGACTTTGACTCGGCCGTTCCAAAACCTTGAATCTTTTATTTTTTAGCCTTCAGACCAAATTCACCCAAGCTTTATCTGTCTGTACAGAAACTTTGTGGTTTGTTCAGATGCAGTTTTGTGAATCTCATTTGTGTTTTCGTGTTTTTTTTAGACAGAAGACACTTGGCTCTCTTAGAATGCTGGCATCCCGTCCAAACATACCGCACTCATTCAGTCTTCTTCTGATCGTGCCGTCATGGAATTTAACATGTAACATGCTGAGTGAGGCCTGTAGGGTCTGAGATGTAGCTCTTGGGTTTTTTGTATTCCCCTGAGCGTTGCACCGTCTGTCCTTGGGGTGAACGTGCTGGACGTCCCCTCCTAGGAAGATCCACAACTGTCTTGGGTGCTTTCCACTTAATAATAATCTTTCTGTGGAATGTGGAACTACAAACTGTTTGAGGACGGTTTAAAAAACAACCCTGTCCAGATTGAGGTGAAGCAACAGTTGCCTCTCTAACAGCGTTGGGGGACGTTACTGTTTAAAGTAACAAAAATTGTACAAAATTACTGTCATTAAAAAGTAATCAGTTTCATTACAGAATTACCTTCTGATTAAAATAACTAGTTAGAGTATTTAACATTGAAAACTCCTTTGTGATTCTATAAGAGCAGAGTTTTGGCAGTTTGCTGGTCCACAATGTCAGGAGGGAAAGACCAGGTCATTAATGAGGGACACAAAAGCAAACGATAATGAGAACAAAACTCAAAACACAAAACACCAAACTCCCTTTTCCACGCAGTGGTGTTTTGTGTTTTGTGTTCTGAGTTTTGTTCTGATTATCGTTTGGTTTTTGAGTCCTGTGTCAGGGGGAACTTAATACTGCCAAAATGCTTTTTTTTCTTTTTGGCCTCTTTTTTATGAATTAAATAATGACACGGTGGAAAGAATTTTATATATTGTTGTTGTATTTCGTATTTGCTGAATAATGAGACTCACTACCATCAGATGATTTTTATTCTGTTTTTACACAAAACACACAGAATTAAAAGATGGGGTACAAACTTTTACACACGACGGTAACGTCCGAGACCTGGACATCACATCAGTCCCAATATTACAGCAGACTCACGGATCACACTCGTGATACTGCAAAGATAGAAGTCCATACCTGTGTGTGTGTGTGTGTGTGTGTGTGTGTGTGTGTGTGTGTGTTACCTGCTGCGTTGTGTTTGTGGTACTCTATGAGTTCAGGAATGGTGTTGAACTGGTGCTTCTCTGCCAGGTAGAACTGTTTAGGTGAGCTCTGAGTCTCCTTTATATAGTAATGTCTAATCACTGGGCCTCCATCACTGCAAACATCAACACAATCAGTGTGTGTGTGTGTGTGTGTGTGTGTGTGTGTGTGTGTGTGTGTGTGTTTGAGATTTAACTCACCCCAGAGACTTTGTGTATAGAGAAACTGTGTAGGCACCGGAACTGGACTCTCGTACCATGAACCCTCCCTCTTTATCCTGCACACACACACACACACACACACACACACACACACACACACACGCACACACACACACACAAGCTCATGATGTATAAACACTCACATATGCAGGGTGTGTACAAGAGATGGATTAATTCTAATACTCCCTAATTCAGTGTGAACTGAAACAACTTGTGTGTGTATGTGTGTGTGTGTGTGTGTGTGTGTGTGTATGTGTGTGTGTGTGTGTGTGTGTGTGTGTGTATCTTTGTCTAGTTTCAGTAACCCTACATGTATGTCTCATTGTCTAGACAAAAACTGCTTTAGTGTATATGTACATCATTGGAAGGTATTTTCACCACCTGTCCAAAGAAACACACACACACACACACACACACACACACACACACACACACACACACCTCTTTCCTTAGCTGCTCCTCTGCTTTGTTGCGGTTGACATTTTTGCAGTACCATCTACACCACGCACACATGCACACACACACACACACACACACACACACACACACAAATAAATGTTTAAATTCACATCATTATTATTATTAAACAAATTGAATTAATTTAATTTTATTGTTTATTAACTCACACAAACTGCTCCAAATTATCCGGCTGCTTTGGAGTCACGTAGTTGCTGGGAATGTATCCTTCCTTCCTGAACACACACACACACACACACACACACACACACCCAAGAAAGATCATACAATAGTGTATATATAAGCAATAATATAATCATGATTCCTATTATTACTGTACTTATCACCTTCTCACACACACACACACACACACACACACACACACACACACACACACACACACACACACACACACACACAGGCTTACCCATATTTGTCGCGTGCTTGGTACCAGTTGAGGTCACACTTCTTGATGATGACGTACTCCTCGCCTTGACGTAGCGTCAGGTCCTGACTTTCTGTTCCTTCAAAATCATACATTGCGATGACCACTTCCTCTTTAGGCTCCTCCTCTTCCTGGTTAGGGGGAGGCTGTGGCAGTGGCCGTCGGGACTGCAAGAGACAGTTATGAAGAAGGAAGCTGACCGATATAAAATAATAATATCCTGATAACAACTCGGCGATATACAGGTGCATCTCTAATGTACTTACGGTTTAAAAAGTTAAACTCTCATATGATCAAGATTCATTAGATTACAGGTGAAATTTCAACTTTTTTCGGTTTTTATTTCAATGATTATTGTTTACAGTTCATGAAAATCAAAATTCCAGTAGCCCAAAATATGTATAGTAATGTTTACTAAGATCAATGGAAAGGATTTACAATAGAGAAATCCTGAAGAATTCTGTTTATTTTTGCCATCAGGACTTGTTCAGGACTTGCATGAGTGCAGCATGACATGGAGGAACTCAGCCTGTATCACTGCTCAGGCATTACTGAAGACCAGGTTGCTCTGATAGCAGCCTGCAGCTCATCTGTACTGTTGGGTCGGTGTTTCTCATCTTCCTCTTGAACAGCCCAGAGATTCTCTATAAGGTTCAGGTCAGGTGGGTTTACTGGCCAGTCAAGCACAGACACAGTCAGTAAACCAGTTAGTGGCAGTTCTGGCACTGTGGACTGGAGCTAAATCCTGCTGGAACAGGAAGTCGGGATCTCCATAAAGCTTGGTAACAGATAAGCCTGAAGTGAGGTTCAGTAGACTCTTTACCTTTAATGGATGGTTACAATCTTGGTGACCCTTTGTTGATAACTGGAATGTTTTCTGCGAGCGTCCTAGACTCTACCACACGGATGATCTGCACCCTAGCAGAGCTGGAGCAGCCTCTGACTGTAGGTAAGTCATACCTCAGATTTCAATTATAGTGGCCATGTCACAACTCACCACACTGATACAGGTGCACGCATAGCTAGTCCTATAGAAACTGTGTCTGTTCCCCGAATAAATTTGTTAAAAGCTCTCAAAATAACCTAATAACCATAGAACCAGAAAAAGGCCAAATAAGCAACCAAAATCTACTTTTAAAATTTGTGCTTCTCAACATTAGACCCCTTGCGCCAACAGCACTTATTGTTCATGAAACGATCTCAGTCTTGATGCCTCACCAAAACCTGGCTAAGACCAAATGAATATACTGGTCTGAGTGAGTCGACAGCGTCAGGAGATTTCTAGAAGCATGTGCCGCGTAAAAACCAGTCGTGGACGTGCTGTTGCAACTATCTATGATACTATTACCCAGAAAACCGGGCCCAGGTTTAACTCATTTAAAGTGCTTACATCCATAATAAACCTCTGCTACAGTATATTCTGCCCCGGCCTCCGTGTGTAGACGGTAGACCCCTGCGGTCCTACGCTGATTTTCTTAAAGAAAATCTTAAAAAAAGTTTGGACATCTACTGTCAGATCTATTGATTAACTCTGACTGTGTTGATAGTAGGAGACTTTAACATTCATGTAGACAATGCTAATGACGCTTTAGGACTCGCATTTCTGGATTCTCTAAATTCATTTGGTGTTAAACAAAACATAAATAGACCAAATCATCAATTTAATCATACGCTAGATTTATTTATATCCCATAGTATAGTGATCACTAATATAGAGATTCTACCTAAAGTGATATCACAGACAATCATGTCTTAGTATATACTCTAGCTGTAGAACAGATTAGCTGTGTTTCCCCACGTTATCAACTTGGTAAAAATACTAATCCGACCACCAAAGACAGATTCACAAGTAATCTGCCGGATCTGTTTTTCTTCTTACTCGACCCCTAAATGCAGACGATCTAGATGAAGTGACCAGCAGCATGGGCACTATTTTTACCAGCACATTAGACACTGTTGCCCCCATCCGATTAAAAAATGTCAGAGGTAAAACACTTGCACCATGGTACAATAGTCATACTCGCGCCCTAAAGAGAGCAACCCGTAACCTCGAGCGAAAGTGGAGAAAAAAGTAATTAGAAGTCTTTAGAATCGCATATAAAGATAGTATGTCCAACTACATAAAGGCTCTAAAAGCCGCTAGTTCTGAGCCTCTGTGCAAATTGATAGCAATAAACCAAAACAATCCCAGTACAGTGGCTAGACGAACAAAACCAGCAGGGATACCACCAGAGAGAGAGATGTATTCCATCACAGTTTAGTAGGGAAGACATTATGGATTTCTTCAATTAAAAAATAGATAATATCAGGGAGAAAATAATGGATGCTCAACCTCTAACAGCATCTCATGATCCAGTCCAGCCTAAAGCTCTACATCAAGAGCTTCAATGCTTTACAGGTCTAAGACAGGAAGAGCTGCACGAACTTATCACCAGGGCTAAATCAACAACCTGCTTGTTAGATCCAATCCCAACTAGATTTCTAAAAGAAGTGAGACTTTCAGCTGGAAAGCCCTGGAGATTCCTTGCTATATTTATTGCACATCCCTAAACATCCCTAAAGTTGGAAATCATTACGTTTCTTCTTAAAAAACATAAATTAAACCCTAATGAAATAAATTACAGACCAATTTCAAACCTTCCATTTGTATCAAAACTATTAGAAAAAGTGATGTCAGCTCAAATATGCGCATTCTTACAGGAAAACTACATCTTCAAAAAATTTCAGTCGTGTTTCAGGCCCCATCATAGTGCAGAAACTGCGCTAGTTAAAATCACAAATGATTTGATTTTTATCTTCGGACTAAGGCTGCATCTCAATCTCATTTTGTATGTGAATGGAGAACTGTCCGGTGTAATGCCAGTAAAATATGGGATCCCACAAGGGTCAGTTTTAGGACCCCTACTGTTCTCCCTTGGGTAACATCATTAGAAGGCATGGGATTAGTTTTCACTGCTATGCTGAAGATACCCAGTTATACAGTACAGACCAAAAGTTTGGACACACCTTCTCATTCAAAGAGGTTGAATTTGTATTATGGCAAGAAAAAAGCAGCTAAGTGAAGAAAAAAACGAGTTGCCATCATTACTTTAAGAAATGGAGGTCAGTCAGTCCGAAAAATGGGGAAAACTTTGAAAGGCTCCCCAAGTGCAGTCACAAAAACCATCAAGCGCTACAAAGAAACCGGCTGACATGCGGACCGGCCCAGGAAAGGAAGACCGAGAGTCGCCTCTGCTGCGGAGGAGAAGTTCATCCGAGTCACCAGCCTCAGAAATGGCAGGTTAACAGCAGCTCCGATCAGAGAGCAGGTCGATGGCACACAGAGTTCTAGCAGCAGACGCGTCTCTAGAACAACTGTTAAGAGGAGACTGTGTGAATCAGGCCTTCATGCTAGAAGATCTGCTAGGAAACCACTGCTAAGGACAGGCAACAAGCAGAAGAGACGCGTTTGGGCTGAAGAACACAAGAAAGAACACAAGAAAGAACACAATAAAGTAAACTCGCTGAATGAGAAGGGGTGTCCAAACTTTTGGTCATCTCATCAAAACCAGATGAAATATCCAAGTTGTCCAGATTAATTGAGTGTGGCCAAGATATGAAAGATTTAATGTCTGATAAATTTCTCATACTAATTTCAGACAAAACAAAATATTACTTATTGGTCCAAAAAACATTTAGAAGGATGTATGTACTATCACTACCAGCTCGACAGTGAAAGACCTGCACATGCCCATCTTTTTGGAGCTTGCTCTTGCTGGAACAGGAATGCTTCTGCCCAAAAATTGTGCCACATGATTCGGTGCACACAGCTGTGTAAGATGTGATAGAGCATTTAGCTTTAGACGCTTAGACCCTGATTAACAGTCCATTGTCCCTCATATATACTGTTGGTTCTGTGAGTTAAAGTAGGTAGAGTTCTCCCAGCATCCACCAAACTCTGAATCGTCCACTTAACTCACACTCATCTGCTAAACCCAGACTCCTCCACCAAACCCAGACTCCTCCACCAAACATAGACTCATCCACCAAACCCAGACTCCTCCACCAAACCCAGACTCCTCCACCAAACCCAAACTCCTCCACCAAACCCAAACTCATCCACCAAACCCAGACTCCTCCACCAAACGCAAACTCATCCACCAAACACAGACTCCTCCACCAAACCCAGACTCCTCCACCAAACATAGACTCCTCCACCAAACCCAGACTCCTCCACCAAACCCAAACTCATCCACCAAACCCAGACTCATCCACCAAACCCAGACTCCTCCACCAAACGCAAACTCCTCCACCAAACCCAGACTCCTCCACCAAACCCAGACTCATCCACCAAACCCAGACTCCTCCACCAAACCCAGACTCATCCACCAAACACAAACTCATCCACCAAACGCAGACTCCTCCACCAAACCCAGACTCCTCCACCAAACATAGACTCCTCCACCAAACCCAGACTCCTCCACCAAACCCAGACTCCTCCACCAAACCCAGACTCCTCCACCAAACGCAAACTCCTCCACCAAACCCAGACTCATCCACCAAACCCAGACACCTCCACCAAACCCAGACTCCTCCACCAAACCCAGACTCATCCACCAAACCCAGACACCTCCACCAAACCCAGACTCCTCCACCAAACCCAGACTCCTCCACCAAACCCAGACTCATCCACCAAACCCAGACACCTCCACCAAACCCAGACTCCTCCACCAAACCCAGACTCCTCCACCAAACCCAGACTCCTCCACCAAACCCAGACATCTCCACCAAACATAGACTCCTCTGATAAACCCAAACTCCTTCACCAAACTCAGAAATCTCCATGTGAGTTTTATCACTCATGTGTGTTTTTGACTCTCCGGCTGCTCCTGAGGCCAGTGTCAGTGCTTCACTCCTCTCCAGTCTAGGTGTGGGTCTGCAGCTGGTCAGCCATGAAACCTTTCGGCTCCTAGTGTCACAGGTCATCACAGGTAATTTTGCTTCCCGAGGCAATTTGGGGCTGTGTAGTGAGTGATGTACCAGAGGATAGACGACTTGTCCACACTTCAGCACTCAGCAGCCCCACTCTGTCAGATCTGCCTGGTCTACTGCTTTGCTGCTCCTAAACACTTCTCAGTAATAACCAGATCATCTCAGTACAACTCATTCTTCTGCTAATATCTGTCTGTGGACAGCACATTCTCCTCGATTTGATTCATCTGTTAAAAGCAGGCGTGGCTAAACCTCCTGAACTCATATGTCCTTTTGTCCACCGCAGTACTTCATGATAATTTTATGGACACTTCAGCTACGGTCGTATTTGGTTTTGTGTGTGAGAACCCCATGACCTCCACATTTCACACCAAAACCACTTCCCAAAAATAACAAACCAAACCCATAACGTTGTGAATTAGAAATAGGGATGTAGTAACTGAGTATATATGCAGAGACGTCTATATTCAATCCACTGTGTTAGATTTCAGTTATAAAGTCTGAGGAAGTCTTAGACGCTCCCAGCGAACCTGATCTAACTAATTAGCCTTTTAACAAGGGAACAGACTAGAATGTGCAGGGCGGTTACATTAGGCTCAATAAGGTTGAGAAGCACTGATGTAGAGGATGTTAGGCGAAGCTGATTAATATCACAATAAAATGTAATATATGATCAATTAAAACAATTACCATAGAACAACAACTATATTTTAATTAATATCATGTAATTAAAAAAATTTTACCATATAAAAGTAATTTTACTATAGTAGAAAAACTGTGTGTGTGTGTGTGTGTGTGTGTGTGTGTGTGTGTGTGTGTGTGTGTCTGTGTGTGTGCTTACTTACTTTTGTCTCAAACTCTGCACTAGGAATGGGGGGGAGGGGTTTCCGTGAAACTGAAAGGAAAAGAAAAATGTGGCAAATAAATTAAACTCAATCTGTTTGTATTTGTGTGCACGTGTGTGTGTGTGTGTGTGTGTGTGTGTGTGTTTATGACATGGACCACCTCCACATAGAAGCTTTAGTGCCGGTTACTGAGGTTAGGTTATTATAATTGTATTTATCTATTTGTTCATGTAATCAGGGGCCGCACACTAAGCACTTGCTGCACACAGGCAACCGATGGCGCGTACATGGGGCGTTTAGCACAAGGCCAATTTGCAAAAAGCCTCCAGACACACAGCACCGGCTGCCCACATACAACAACGCCTGGACACGACAAACTGGCACAAACATGGACATATACAACTCCATAATTCTATAACTGTGAACCTTTTACTGAACAAGTGACAGACCAGTAGTAGTTCTACATCATCAAACTTATAAACACAGTTTCCACTTCTGGTCTTCACTCCATCACTGTTAGAAATTCATATCAGCTGACAGGTTTAGGTTTAGATATAGTATAGTGCTTAAAAGATTAACTGTGTGTGTGTGTGTGTGTGTGTGTGTGTGTGTGTGGCTCACTGTCTCCGAACATGTTGTATTCCTCACAGCCCAGAGCGAGTTTATCCTCCTGGCCGCAGCACAGCCACTCCCCCTGCCAGAACTGCGGGTGGAACTTCTCCATCACCTGAGGATTGTTCTTTATCTCTGCAACGAGAAGGAACGTGTGCTTAAGGTCACGGTCAGAGGCGTGTGTACCTGAGACCTGCTTCAAGTCCACATTACACTCACATTAATGGGCCATAAGTCACTTCTGCCACCCGTCGCAGAATGTAAAGTCCACGCCTACGATGCAGTTTATAGACACGCTCAGGTTCATACTAGCTTTGTTCTCAGATTAGATTAGCAAAGCGAGCCGTGCACACACAGCTGTATACACAAGTTGAAACTTTAAGAACTAAAACGGTACCTTACACTAACACTTCACCAGTTTTTACTCACCTGGGTATATAGAGAACAGTTCATCACTACATCTGCACACAGCTGCTATTTATTTCACTACCTTGCACTCTTCTTCACATTCAGCGACCGCACACATGCTAGTGTTTAAAGCTAAGACGCACGATTCCGTCACACATCGATGGGTGACACAAAGTTCTCTGTTTCATGCACCGGCATGACAGCACTGGCCAATGAACAGCCGCTTCTACAGTACGGCCTGCTGGTGTGTGTCGACGGGGGAGGCTTCACACATCACACTGTGCATTTGGGTTTTTTAGATACGTCATGTAGAACCAAAGTTATAAATGCTCTTAAAATGTCACAGATACGTCCAGAAACAACCATAAGACCACTTACAAAGCATTACAAACTTTTCTGCTCTGTCTCGATCCCTTATACGTATCTCTCACTCACACACACTCATCGTCTTCAAGGTCGTGGGGGGCGGAGCCTGTCGCAGGAGGCTTAGGGTACGAGACAGGGTACACCCTGAACAGGGCGCCAGTACAACGCAGGGCACACACACACACACACACACACACACACACACAAATGAGGGCAATTACTGTGCACACATTTCCCAGCAGGTCTGGACAGCTGTTTTCCCCGTTAATCAATGAAATCGTCATTTAAACAAAACTGAATTTAGTATTTACTCTTTAACGTTGTGTGTAATTAGTTTGCTGATCTCAGTCATTTACGTGTATACATGTTTACACTGTACTCTATACAGACCCGGAGGCAGGCAGACGATAGGAAGCACATTTGCATGTTCTGTTGAGACAAAAGGCTTCCAGTGAGCCACAGGAAATTGCATAAGTCTGGACACGGGCTACAGGAAGTATTACCATATAAGGAAAGCGGAAGCGCAGTGAGGGGGTTGTTTCAAGGACACATGAAAAGAGAGACGTAAGAGATTTAGACATGTGCGCATAACGTCAGAAAACCCCAACACTGATTTTTCTTTGCCACATGTTAAATAAACACTTAATGAACTGTGGGCCTACACGCAGCTCTGAACTCAAGCTGATGAAGAGACGCGGCACAGGATCAGTCAGAGGAATCGCTCAAGCCAGTGGTTTGGACCGGTCACCGTAACACATGGCACCACATTTGGGATGCTGCTTGTTGCTGATATCCGAGTTTACTGACGCTCGGCTCTCAGTCGCTTAAACCCGAGAGCTCCTGCAGATCTGCGTCACTTCCGGAGCATATTTTGTTCATACACTGACTAATATAACATGTTTTTCCATTGATTCTGATGCTCCACCTCTGCTCCTGATGTCATGCGGTTAATTCATCAGCACTTCGTAGAAATGTGATTGTTAAACCGGTTTATCAGTTACATGATCAGTAGTTTCCAACAACGACTTTCAAGACTTTTAGTGACTTTCAGCCTGACGCCTCGTCTCAGGGCGTGTGAGCGGCGCCACAGATTTGCAGTGAGGGGCTGATAATCAGATCAACAGACCAGACGAGACGCTGCATCTGTCTCAGTGTCGAACAGCCCATGAATAATCAGGATGAACGGAGCTGGACCAGCGTTTTTATCTGGATGGAACATAAACCCTCCACTTCCTCTTTCAGTTTCTCAGTTCAGTTCTTCTTTTAGACACATGACTGAACACACACACACACACACACACACACACACACACACATAGACACACAGCGTGAAGTGTGACTGCCTACAGAGCTTCTGAAAGCAGGATGTGAGGTCATCAATTCTGTTCTCACAACGGCAAAAGATAGATCTTTGAACTAAAAATGAAAGATTAGCGAAGTGTCATCATACAGAATGTGTGTGTGTGTGTGTGTGTGTTTGTAAACTGACCCTCCTTCATGTTCTGTACCCAGGTACTCCTGCTCTCATTACTGGGAGCAAAGATATATAGAGTGTTGGTGTCATAGACCACCTGGAGAGAGAGAGAGATGAAAAAGAGGACGGAAGGATTGAGAATACAAAAAAAGAGAACAAGAGATTTAGTGTTGATTTGACATACAGTCTTATGCAAAACTTTAGGCACCCCATGATTAATAACAGATTTAGATGATTTTTTTATTGAAAAGTGTTAACACAGTCTCTCTTAGGAAAGGAGAAATGCTAAATATTTTCAGCACACATTGGTGCATAGTTACTTCTTATGTCATAAATTGAACAAAAACATAAAAACATTATTATGGCACTGTGCAAAAGTTTGGGCACCCTAAGAGTTCCAGAGTCTCAGATTCTTTTTACGAGGTTTCAGACGTTAATCAGCTCGTTAGATCTGATGCACGGCAACAGCTGTCATTAGTAAATGCCAATTTCAAAGCTTTGACTCTTCAAACCTTGTGCACACACTTGCAGACACTCAACAGCCACGAGTTCCTCTAAGCAGCTGTGTAAGACTCTGAAAATGAAAGTTATTGATGCCCACAATGCAGGAGAAGCTACAAGAAGATAGCAAAGCGTCGTCAGCTTGCAGTTTCCACAGTGAGAAATGTCATTAAGAGACGGCAGTTCAGGGGAACTGAGGAGGTCAAGATGAGATCTGGAAGACCGAGAAAACTCTGGGAGAGAACGGCTCGTATGCTGGTCAGAAAGACAAATCAAAACCCCCATTTGCCTGGAAAAAACCTGCAGGAAGATTCAGCAGACTCAGGAGTGGTGGTGCAGCGTTCCACAAGACCTTCATGGAAGAGTCAGCAGGAGAAAACCTGACCTGCGTCCCATCATAAAATCCAACGTCAGAAGTCTGTAACAGAACATCTACAGAAGCCTGACGCGTTTTGGAAACAAGTGCTGTGGACTGATGAAGTTAAAATCGAACTCTTTGACCACAATCAGCAAAGGCATGTTTGGAGAAAAGAGGAGCAGCATTTCATGAAAAGATCACCTGGCCAACTATTAAACATGAAGGTGGATCTATCATGCTTTGGGGTTGTGTTGCAGCCAGTGGCACAGGAAACATTGCACAGGTGGAGGGAGGAATGGATTCCACTAAACACCAGCAAACTCTGGAAGCGAACATCAAACCATCTGTAAAAAAGCTAAAGCTGAAAAGAGGACGACTTCTACAAAAGGACAATGATCCTAAACACACCTCGAAATCCACTATGGAAAACCTCAAGAGACACAAGCCGAAGGTTCTGGAAAGAATATTACAGAACTAGAAGCCTTTTGCAAGGAAGAATGGGAGGAAATCCCAAGTACAAGAACTGAAAGACTTCTAGCGGCTATAAAAAGCATTTACACGCTGTGATATCTGCCAGAGGGGGCGCTACTGAGTACTGATTATGTAGGGGCACAAACTTTTGCACAGTGCCACAATAATGTTTTTATTTTTTATCTTTGTTTAATTTACAACATAAGAAGTAACCATGCATCAATGTTTGCAGAAAATATTGTGCATTTTCCCATTTCTAAGAGAGACTATGTTAAAATCTTTTCAATTAAAACAATCAGCAAAATCTGTTATTTATCAGCGGGTGCCTAAACTTTTGCATAAGACTGTATGACCTGCATTGTTTGTATGTGTGTATATACATGTGTGTATGTGTGTGATTAGTCACATGGCCCAGAGTACAGCATGCTGAATTACCTGGAAGGGGTACTTGTTTTCACACGGGATGACCAATCCTCCATTTTTTACGATCTCGACACACCTGACACGCTGCAGGTCGATGGAGCCTTTCTTGAACTTCTTCTACACACACACAGAAAATGTTTCTTATGAAAACACACACACACATTCCGGAATGATGGTCTCCGGGTGGAGACTGGATGCGGGTCCCCAAATCTACAGGCATCTATCTGACTGCCTTTGAGAAATAACAGCACAGTAATAAACATTTCTACTTTGAAACAAGACTTTGAGATAAAGTTTGAGTATTTTATAAAGCAATAAATGAATAAATGTAGTTAAGTACAAATGGCAAAGTAATATAATTGTTTCTTTCTTTCTTATATTAACTGTTAATTACACTGTTATAAACTAAAATGTTCATTTTGGAATTTATCTTTAGGTATTATTTATATTCAGTT
Organism: Clarias magur; assembly: GCA_013621035.1. NCBI lineage: Eukaryota > Metazoa > Chordata > Actinopteri > Siluriformes > Clariidae > Clarias > Clarias magur. The sequence continues at coordinate 244,793 of QNUK01000675.1, forward strand.
TAAAACTAATGTGTTTAAAAAAGTTAAAATGTTTAAAATGTTTAGAAACATGCGATGGATTTGCGCCCTGGCCTCCTCTGATAGGCTCCAGGCCCCCCACGACCTTGAACACAGGATGAAGCGATATAGACGGTGAGTGAGTGAGTGAATAAAGTGAATAATTATTAAATGATTTTTGCTTAATAATAAAATTACTTGAAGAACTGAA
>QNUK01000675.1:250000-255000 GCA_013621035.1 Clarias magur
ATTTCTTATGGGAAAATACAATTTGGTTTACGAGTGTTTTGAGATATGAGCCCTCTTCCGGAATTAGTTATGTTTGTAGTCATGATTAATGTTATTATAGCATTGTTGTACAATGTTAGATGTGCGCTCCCCAACAGCCCCACCACCACAGTTGGGCTTGCAGTGGGGAGATCTGAGGTCACGTCCACTGAACCCCCTTCTGAGCAAACTTCGCCACTCAACTATAAGGAGCGAGGTTTCATCCTCACCTGAGCTTCTAAGTGAGTGAACTTCGCAGTCAGTCAGTCTCTCACAACTAGTATTCTCAACGTCACTAACGAGGTTAATTAATCCACACAGTGACATGAAAAATGTGACATGCAGACAAATGTGTGTGTGTCTGTTCACAGGTACCACATCCTGTTCACTGACCATAGATCATACCAAAACCTCTATATGAAAAAACACACATAGATGAGAACTTATTTAAAGGTATAACAGTCAGGTGTGTGTGTGTGTGTGTGTGTGTGTGTGTGTGTGTGTGTGTGTGTGTGTGAGTGAGTGCATGGTTGGTCTAGCAAAGTGGTGTGTGGGTGAAAAAGTGCACATATTTTCACTATATATATATATCTCTTTCTCAAGTATTGTTAAATAGATTCCTGTGAAATTTGCATTCAGTCCCGACAAGTGCAGTGATGGCGGAATGTGTCAGATACACACTCCAGCATGAAGGGTAGGTTTGTGTGTCTTTGTGTGTGTGTGTGTGTGTGTGTGTGTGTGTGTGTGCGTGTGTTTATTTATCTCCCCACATGTACCACATCCTGTTCACTGACCACATGCAACCTGAAGTCACACCAAAGTTCCTATTTGAAAAGAAACACATAGAGGGAAATTTTATTATAAATCATTTGCGTGTCCCTTTGTGGTGTGTGTGTGTGTAAGGGCTGAGTAAGTTGGGTATGGGTGAAAAGGGACATTTATTTTATCATGGCTATTTCTTGAATATGGTAAAGCAGAGAAGCTCATTGAGGACACAGAATTTTCTCCTCAATTTGCCGCACCTTCACTCACCTTATAACTTGATAAAAAAATGAAAGCGTAGAAGAAACTGGTGGACCCATCACAGTTGTTACGATCTGTGTTGCTGTAGACGCACTGCCTACGAGATTTCATGTTAGGCTTCCCCGAAGCATGCGTTTAAGGCGTATGGATGGTTGATGGAACAGAAAGGCCATCTAAAGTTACAGTCTGATCAGAAAGCTTCTAGCTCTCCAGCTGCATGCGGTCCTACTGTATGAATAGAACATCTGTCTTGTCTGGATTAAGCAGAAGGAAGTTAATTAGCATCCAGTCTCTTAAGTCCTTCACACATTACTCAACTTTATTAAGCTGGTTTTTCTCACCTGGTTTTGCTGAGACGTGTAACTGTGTGTCATCAGCATAACAGTGAAAACTATTGCATGCAAAGAGAAAAAAGCAGTCAGATATATTCATTTTGAGAATCCAGAAGACCCTCTGAGAACAGCATTCTTGTCCATACTGGACTCAGTCGGAGTAAATCAGTGTGTAGTAGGACCCACTCATAAAGCAGCTCACACTTATTAATAACAACTTAATAATATCCTTCGGATTAAGTATGAGAAATATGATCACAATTCTGCGGTCTGACGTTCTCTCACATCATTATTTTGCTTTGTTTAAAATGTGTCATAGTAATATTACTGCTCTACAAATGCTCTGTTCTGCAAATGCAGCATAGCCACCATTTAAATGTACAAACTGATAACAGACCTGAGCCACAAGAGGGCCATTCCTGTCATTTCAACTAAGTAGAACACTCTGATCAATGTTGTGAAAAGCTGCACTATGGGTATATAGTATATCGATATACTCTAGGATCTAACACAGGTTGATGATTTTGCAGAAGAGATGAGTGAAATCAGTTCATTCTCTTCCAGGGGACTAAAGTATCCTAGGTTCTGATCTGACATGGTTAGTTTATCATCTGCATCAATTAAATTGTCTGGTTTGTCTGGGAGATTATTGATAAAGCTCTGTATGTGAATATACCTGTTATGTTGTAGAGCAGCGATTTCTGTACACTATTACTATGACACATTTTAAACCAAAACAAAATAATGATGTGAGAGAACTTCAGACTGCAGAATTGTGATTATACTCGTTGTAATTCAAATGCATTAAAGCTGTGACCATGTGTTTGTACAATAGTCGGGTTATAATTGCAGATAAACTGTGACGCCCGCCGCTACCAGTTAGCCGAGGCTGGTGTATGTAGCTGTATCCAGGAGGACTGGCTTCATTTAGAGCCACATACTCGTCCTGTTTAATCCAGGTTTCTGTTAAACATAATATATCCAACTCCTGATCCGTGACAGTTTCATTAACAGTGGGCACTTTAATTGTAAGAGATCTAACAGGTGGTGTTGCATGTGCTCAGGTATCCACCTGAGGGATGGAGTGAGTTGTGTGGATTTCAATGTCAATCTTCAATTAGGAGGCTCCAAGGAGGTTACATTCCTGGTCTCTCCACTGGGTGTGACAGACCAGCAGATCATCTGGCATCAAGTATGCTGTGGTGCAGGACCAGCCAATTATTTGACGTCCCCCTAGATCAGTTGCACCTGCCTTTAGCAGTGCTTTGGCTGCTCATCCTTTTGAAATTCCATTCTTTTTGGTGTCTGTTGGAAATCAGAGAAGACAATGGTAGTGCCAGAGTGGAGCTGACGTTTTGATTTAGCACCAGCGCGGTGTCGCTCCTCTAAAACTAATGCAGTCAAGGTGGCACACCCTGTGGTGTACTTTGGTACGGGCGATGCCTTCTCGAGTAAGAATTGAGAGACCTCAGGACTTTGGAGGCCATTTCTCCTAAGTCCAACAGGACTGTAATAAGCTGCTTGTTATGTTTTCGATTGTTTAACAGGTCTGGGCATGAATTCTGCATCCTTCAAGCCAGGGCTTTCTTGGAGTTCATCCAGTAGGAGCCCATATTCCAGCCCTTTTCAGCTGCTCAGAATACAGGACCTGGTCAGCCAGGGTGTGGTCTGAAGTGTCTCTTTTTGCTGCTGTCTACTGCTATCATAATAATGGGTCGATTAGAAGCTCCATTGTCCCCTTACTGGTTGTGGGGGGCTGCATATCTACTGAGGGCCCCAGGAGCGAACCTAATGCCACCCTTCCATCCACTTCATGAGCTGTCAGTTGGTCAGACTGCAGCCAGCAGATAGTGACCCAATACACGGTGTAGCTGGGCCCTGGGATGTGTTTCAGATGGGAGGCCTAATGATGTTACTGGACGCTGCAGCAGACACTGAGTAAGGGGCTCTTTTTTACTCGACTGCAGTAGGCGGCCCTATCAGTAGTAAGGGTGTCAAGCTTTTAATTCCATTTAATAAGTTCTGATTTGATTATTAAACAATAATAGCAAAAAAGAATGCATTCTCCATTGAAAGAAAATCGTGTGACGTCATCGTGAAGCACATGCCGCAGGAACCCTGCTTAAAGCTCCGACATCCTCAGAGTAAAGCGTCACCTGCCTCCCTGTCACTCCTCCAGACACCAGGAACTACGATTGATGTTCACTGTAAATAACACTTTGTGGTTGTGGGAAAGACCTGCTGACTAACTAACTAACTAATAATCTTTTACAAGTCACATTGACTTCTGTATTAAATGCAAATATAAAAATAAACATTATATGCTTGTTATGGTCATTATACAGTTTACACAATCAAGTGATACATATTTCTATTGATGCACAATGTATCATCAGTAAACCTCTCTCAAAGCAAATGTGTGTGTGTGTGTGTGTGTGTGTGTGTGTGTGTGTGTGTCTCAGTCTTGCTCAATCTTCTCATCTTTCTATCTCACATCCTGTGTCACATGTACCCAGTCTGATTCAGCCCAAAATGTGTGTGTGTGTGTGTGTGTGTGTGTGTGTGTGTGTGTGTGTGTGTGTGTGTGTGTGTGTCCTACGTCATCCTGTTCCGCAGAAGTTGTGGCCTCACACACAGATCTGACACTTATTCAGTCTCTCTAGAGACGAAGACACATTCACACCTTTAACCTGCACCTTAAACACGCACAACGCTTACACGCATACACACACAGACACACAAACACACAGACACACAGACACACAACTTGTGTTATGTGTTGCGTTACCTTTGTCACTCATTTGTGAGCCGCTCTCAGCTAAGTTAGGATGATTGAGTCCAGTAAGTAAATAATGAATTAATATATTATGTGATGTAAGAGTTGTGTGTGTGTGTGTGTGTGTGTGTGTGCCTATCCTACAAATTGTCTAATGGAAGGTGTTAATGGAGCACATTGTTGTTGGTTGTGTGTTTAAACTATGCCTTGTGTTTGTATTGAGATCAACAATGAAAGTGAAATAATCGAATCTGTTCTAATTAAACCTGCGATCGTGTCCATCACCACATCCCCTGCAAGTCTGTACTGTATGTGTGTGTTACTCCTCTAACATTTCTCCATGCGTTGGTCATATCTGTGTGTTGTGTGCCTGGTGCTGACTGGCGTGACTGGGTGATAACGGAGAGCAGGGATTGATCTGCACTCATACTGTGTGTTAGGAGGCTGCAAGTTCAGTAGAACAGGAGACGTGTTTAAGTTCATATGGAGTCCAGTTGGTTATTGGAGGCTCAGGTAGACTGTAGGAAACTCCAGTCCTGAACTATCGAGAGACTGCAGTCACGAGTCCTCAGAGGACATCTGAGAGAGAGAGAGAGAGATAAGAGTTCGGTCTGGTCACAGTCACATCATGTATAAGGTGAATGAATGTATATTTAGTGCCGAGTGCAAGCAGGGACTCCGGCAGGACTAACTATGACATCATCACTAAACGTAAGGAGCCAGAAGGAAACACAGACATGAGGGGGAACTGAGTGAGGACTCTCGCTGCTGCATTCTGTACTAACTGAAGCTTGTTTATACACCTAGTTGAACAACCAGACAGTAAGGCGTTACAATAGTCCAACCTAGAG
>QNUK01000675.1:262500-315000 GCA_013621035.1 Clarias magur
TATTATTATTATTGTTATTGTTATATTATTATTGTGTGTTATTATTATTATTGTATTATTTGTTATTATTATTATTATTATTATTGTTGTTGTTATTATTATTATTATTGTTTGTTATTATATTATTATTATTATTATTATATTATTGTTATTATTATTGTTATTATTGTTATTATTGTTTTTGTTGTTGCTCTTAAGATGTCGTATGTCTGAGAGCCATTTCAGTCCTCACAAAGGCCTAAATACATGTACACATTCCTACACACTGTATTTGTGTGTGTGTGTGCGTGTGTCTGTGTGTGTGTGTGTGTGTGTGTGTGTGTGTGTGTGTGTGTGTGTGTGTGTCGTAACCCTCAGGCCGCAAGGAACTGTATGGTGAACGAGAAAAATGTGGTGAAAGTGTGTGACTTTGGCATGGCAAGGTCAGACATATTCATTAACACACACACACACACACACACACACACACACACACACACACACACACACACACACGCACACACACAATGCATGTGTTAAAGTTTATTGGATATCTTGGTTTCATTTATATATAAGTGAATGTGTGTGTGTGTGTGTGTGTGTGTGTGTGTGTGTGTGTGTGTGTGTTTCAGGTATGTGTTGGATGATCAGTACACGAGCTCATTAGGCTCCAGGTTCCCAGTGAAATGGTCTCCACCTGAAGTTCTCCACTACAACAAGTTCAGCAGCAAATCTGACGTCTGGTCCTTCGGTATGCACACACACACACACACACACACACACAAGATTGTTTCAGAGGTCCTTGCATATTATGGAATGTAACAGACTTTGGCTGTGTGTGTGTAATCAGTAACTGGGTAAGCATGAGTGTGAGACTAGGAGTCCGGCGTGTGTGTGTGTGTGTGTGTGTGTGTGTGTGTGTGTGTGTGTGTGTGTGTGTGTGTGGGGTGTGTATGTCCTGTCCTGTGTGTTTGGGGGTGTTTGTGTGTGTGTGTGTGGGTGTGGGGGGGGAGGGGGGTGTTCACTGATGCTCCTAACATCTCCATAAAGCTCCTCCATTCGATTGACGTAACCTGGTCCTCATGGTCACTGATAACGTCCTGAAGTATCCAAGGACGTGTAGGAAGATGAGCTCCAGGGGAGGGAAGGAGTGAGGGAGATCTTGCACCAAGCCGACTGCTGTGTGTGACCAGGGTCTTTGGGGCTGAGCAGGGGCAAGAACCAGTACCGTCTCCAGGGTGAGCAGTAAGTGCAGCGGTGGGGTGAGGAGACGGTGGTGCTGGTGGTGGTGCGGGAGGTGCAGGAGAGGCCGAGACTACTGCAGCAGTGAGCTCTGATCATATCTGATGTGCTTGCTTGAACGCCTGGATCAGTGGACTAGCAGATCTCCTCTGGTTCTCCAAGGGTTTGTTCACTTTGGCTACTTCGTCTTCTGCTTCCTTGGATGGCAAAGTGTGGATTTAGAAATGCAGAAGTCAACACAAGTGCAGGAAAGTTTATTTTAATAAACAAGACTCAAGCAGAAACCCAACAGTGGCAGCAAAACTCTGAGCTGGTCAGGAGAAGCACAAACAGACATGAACTGGACAAGACAAACAGGGACGCGGGTCAGATACCATCAGCAGCCAGACAGTACAGTCGCTGGTGTAAAGAGCACAGAGCATCAGTCTGACACTGATGTTATGACGTGTGTGTGTGTGTGTGTGTGTGTGTGTGTGTGTGTGTGTGTGTGTGTGTGTGTGTGTGTGTGTAGGTGTGTTGATGTGGGAGGTGTTCTCTGAAGGACGCACTCCGTTTGGGAACAGGCCGAACCCTGAGGTTGTGGAAGAAGTGACGCAGGGAGGACGTCTGTACAAACCACATAAAGCTCCAGCAAACATCTACAACATCATGTACGAGTGCTGGCACGAGGTACACACACACACACACACACACACACACACACACACACACAAAGGCTTGTATAATCATTACTTAATAATATATTCATTGTAGTAATTGTGTGTGTATGTGTGTGTGTGTGTGTGTGTGTGTGTGTGTGTGTGTGTGTGTGTGTGCAGAGACCTCAGGGTCGACCCCCGTTCTCCGACCTGCTGCAGCGCATAAAAGCCATCACTGAGGAGTTCAGCTAGAAGAGAAAGACAAAGTGCACAGTAACACACAGCGCACACTAGCGCTACACACCGGTGTGTGTCAGTGAGTGGAACAGCACGCACGGCTCGCCCCCACTGGGCGGGTTTGTGGGGGTTTTTGTAAAGGAAAGTTGGAGCAGGAGTGGAGGATAACCGTGGCCCCGCCCCTCATCCCGCCCCTCAAACCGCCCACACCGCTGACGATGACAGTATTGTTTATGCACATCGAGTAACTCTGCTAACCGGAGTAATCGTGCAGCATCACTCATTAAGATATGAAGCGCTAAACTGCAGCTGTACTGATTTCATGCTCGGCAGGAATTTATTTGCGAGCTGCGACTCTGAGCTACAGTTTGCTAGCGTGCTGACATCGTTCACATATAAGGAAAGTGTGTAAAAGAAAACAAACTCGGTTTACTTTTTGACGAGAGAGAGAGGTTTAGTTCTCCACTGGTTCTGTAGTCCAGGTTAAACAGGACAGACTGGTGACCCGCACTGAACTACTGAACCACTGAGTGGGAGCTAAGAGCTGAAACGTGTTGTGAAGTGTAGCCGAGGCTCCGGAGCAAAACTTTACTGCAGAGCTGTCAGAGACCTCGAGTGACGTTTGCAGAGCTTGAGATGTGTGTGTGTGTGTGTGTGTGTTCATGATGCTCTGCTGTCGTTTCTAGCCGAAACCATTAAACTGTCAATCACTCCACTGATTCCAGTTCCTGACAAAGCTGTGTGTTGATGGAGGTTTGGCTCACTTTCTCTTCACACACAGCGTACTGCAGTCTGACACAAGGGGGCGCCAGAGAGACGCTGGCTTTACTTAAACCCTTGTTATGAACCCCACTCTAATAAAAGATCATTGGCACACACACACACACACACACACTGCGCTGAAATAGCCAGCAATGAGAATTGTAAGAAATAGAATGCTTATTTGTATAAATATATATTTTTCTAATAAACACAATTAAAAACAACTCATTATGGATTATGGTGTCACTTCCTCTTTATTGAGTAAGCACTTCCTGTCCCAATTAATCTTCCTTTAATCTCATTATTCCTGAGAAATCCCTGAAATCAGTTCCTGAATTATTATTATTATTATTATTATTATTATTATTGGAATTTTGTATTTATTATTTTTATTGATTTATTCATTTACTTACTTTTTATTATTATTTTAAAAATCTTCTTTCGTTTGTTACCTACTGCTTCTTTTATCCTCCCAGGCTAAGTTGTAGTGCTTGTGTGTTATTGTTTTCAGCAAAAGAACATTACAAAAGAAAATAAGAATTTATATATTGTTTGTTTGTTGTTTGTTACGTGACCACCGCAGAAGAAACTGAAACTTTCAGGAGGTTTAATTTATAAACTTTATTCATTTTACTGTAATTGAATTTAATATAAATCTATAATTTACACCTAAAGCTAAGCTTCATTTTAGTAAAGTATGTTCTAACGTTGGTAAAAATAAAAACGTATCGTGTGAGATTTTGACGTAATTTCCGGTGTGCTCTCGTATTATGCAACATTGTGTCAGTCTGCCTCCACTGGGTTTCCGGTGACGCTCTGATTGGGTGAGTCAGAAACACCACAGCAGCTGATGGAATAAAATTTAGGTAGACAAAAGGAGTGCCTGTCTTTTTTTTTTTTTTAAGTTAAATTAGTACACGCTGATCGTATTAGATTAGAGCATAGATTTCGGTTAGCATTGGTCGGACTTTAAAATACTTATATATCTACATACTAGTGTCCTTTTATCTTCGTATGCACTAATGAAAATACGGTTACCATGAGAGTACCATGGTTTTATAAAACTGTTTTTCTTCTTGTAATTGATTTTCAAAGAATTTCTTGAAATGTTGACTAATTCTATGGCGTACTGTACTGCAGATAATAAGATTTATAGAACTGTTTTGTCGATCGTAAGAGCTTTATTTTTTTTAAATAAGGCGCCAAACACAGCCAGCTATACAAATGGCCCTGGGGGTGCAGGATGTGCGCGGAGGCAGGATAAGCCGTCACACCGGAGTAAACCACTGGGGGCTCCTCGCGCGCGCCGCAGGGGGGGAGAAGAGCCGGCCGAAGCGCGCGCTGTGTCTGTGTTTATTATATGAGTCTCAGACAAACTGCAGCCAGTCTGCGCCATAAACACCGAGTCCTGCTGAAGATTAAACACCGACTCCAGTGTAGTTCACTCTCAGGAGCTTCCGCGAGCACACAGCAGTCCGCGCGAGCGCCGTTTTTCGCTTTTTTGGTGAGTATTTTTTTTTTTAATCTGCGCGAGTTAGCGTCCAGCTCGGGCCGTGTCCCAATCCGCGTCCTGTGGCTGTGTGAGTGCACTAGGCCGCGCGTGCGACGCCGTTCTCCTGTTTTCCTTGCGGAGGGCGCTTGCACAGGGAGCTGGGCTGCGTTTGCGACTCGGCCCTTTTTGTCTCCTCACATGCCTGTGCGTCGTGTTTTTTGTTCTTTATTTCCCTCAGATTCTCTCTTTAAACCACCCAAGCGTTCAGATAACCGCGTTTCCGTCAACAGCGAGCCTATTCATATCACACCGTGTCGCGTCCTGACTGAAAAAAATAACCAAAAGGAACAACAACAAAACCGTTTGCAGTCTTACAAGCGTTAGCATTACACAGCTAGCGCGACGTCTATCATGTCCCCCACAAAACTTCACTCTAAACTCCGAGTAATCACTCACTGTTTTTCGCATTTTTATGAGTGCTGTAATTAGTCTAAATGTGTAACAAAGAAGAGAGAAATATATTTATACATGTAGGCACAGCAAGTAAATATGAGCGCATGGACTGTGCTAATGCTAATGTGGCTAATCGCTGATGGCGCACAGCGGATTGCGGTTAATAAAATTCTACACTTCCGGGTTGTTCGGAATTTTTGTGATTTTTTTTTTTTATTGCTTTCTCGGGGCTCAGTGGAGTTAGCAGGTTAGCATGGCACGGGCTAACGCGGTCTTCGGTCCAGTTTCCGGGTTCGGATTCGATTCGGATTAATCGATGGCTCTCGGCGGGACGCGTGACCGATTACCGATACATCGATTAACCGGAGCGCGCATGCGCCGTCTGCTCACACAGCGCTGAGAGGGGAGGAGAGGAGACAGTGCGCAGTTAGAGTATAAACCTGTCTGTCTGTCTCACTTCCTGTCTGTCTGTCTATTCCTGTGTGTGTGTGTACAGTCCTCATGTGTGTTGGGGTCACAGGTTTGTTCCTCCTGAGGCGAGTCACACTCAGTCAGGTTAATGTCTGAGCCTTTCAGTACTTGTATTAATGCCTCCAAAAATATGTTCTTAAGTCCCATCGCGAGTTGTTTTTCTGTGTATTTTGTGTCGAGAGTCCAGTCAGTCCTGCGGCTCTGCTCTCCAGCTCGGGGTCGTGTTTTATAGACAAAACAAACACTTCACAAACCTGTCTCTGATTCACTTCCTGTAACGAGTCGATTCAGAGTCAGCTGTGTGTGTGTGTGTGTGTGTGTGTGAGTGAGAGCTCCCATGTGGCTGAAGAAGCACATTCAGGTTAATACACACTAACACGGCAGCACTCGTTTAATCCCAGAATGACCGCGGGTGAGAGATGAATTCAGTCCCGCGGGTTCGAGTGAGTAGCTTCACCGCGTTACAGAATCCAGGAGATTTCTCTCAGAGCACCGAATGCAGGCTTGTGTTTAACACCCTCGCTTGTAGTTCCTTATAACCGTGTGTGTGTGTTTCAGCTTCCCACATCCAGGTGACCTGAAAGAGATGGTGATGGAGAAACCGAGCCCTTTACTCGTAGGGCGCGAGTTCGTCAGGCAGTACTACACACTGCTGAACAAAGCGCCCGATTACCTGCACAGGTGAGTGGACCTGACACTAGAGGGCGCCGCACCGGCCCATCCTGCACGTCAGACACACACACCACCACATAGCCGAGTCCAGTTCATCATCTGTCTCGGTGTGTGTTGGAGTGAGGATTGAATACAAGTGCACTAATTCTGTGCCTAAAATTGTCAACTGTCTTTTTTTTGTTTGTTTTTTGTTGATTTTTAAAATTCTAAAGTTGTAACACTCACGTGATTTTGTCGCGTAGCGCCACCTGGCTGCATCTTTTGCACACGGCTCACACAGGGTTCAGCCCTGTCCCCGTGATCTCACAGAGGGCCCTGATTGGGGAGAGACCTCCTCTGAGGCTCAACCTCACCCCCTCCTGGTGATTGAGAGAGCGCGTTTCCTGCGTGCGCGCTCCTCGTCTGTCCGACCTCAGTGTCGGGAGACGTTTCAATACACCAGTTACGTCCTCCAGCCTCCGCGTGTGTCTTCACGTTGACTGTAACTCAACGCAGCAGCATGGTGTAACCAGGGTGACCGTTATAGTCCGCCTTTGGGATTATTACGGGATGTCGAAGCCACTGCAGGGAGGGATGTGAGCAGGGGATGTCTCCAGACAGAATTGCAGCTTGGTTACCATGACAACGTCTGGAGAACGTTGGCAAAGAGTATTATAGTTCTGCAGAACCGACGGCTGGGTTGGTGCAGAAATGGTGTGTGCGTGCACACATCAGGTTCATTACACATCGTACTCGGCGTGTGTGTGTTACAGTAAGACTAGAAATGGTGAATGTTTCCCCCCAGGCAAACAATCTTACTTTTGTTTTTCTTTCCGAACCTGTTTTTGTCTCAGGTTCTACGGGAGGAACTCGTCCTACGTGCACGGCGGTTTGGATGGCAGCGGGAAGCCCGAGGAGGCCGTGTACGGTCAGGCCGTGAGTAACACACACACACACACCAGCAGCTATTACAGCTACACGTAATCTTTAACATTAGGCTGTGTGAAACTAAAACTGAAAGTGTGTGTTGGTCATGTGACTGGGAATATGTTTTACATTGTCCTCACTGGGATTTGAAAATCAAATTAAGGAGTAGAAATGAAGACACACTGGTTTTCATGAAGCGTTTGTAGCTGCGCTGTTGGTCGCTAACGCCGGGAGCGTCTGAGCGGGGACATAAAAACCTGCTGCTGTTAGAGTATGCAAAGGAGACTGATTCAAATCATACATTTATTGTGTGTGTTGGCTAGAGATTTACATAAGACTTTATTCTTTTAATTAAAAATTGTAAATAGCTGATTTATAATTGTGTGTGTGTGTATGTGTAGGAGATCCATAAGAAGGTGATGTCCCTGCAGTTCAGCGAGTGTCACACTAAGATCCGGCACGTGGACGCTCATGCCACCCTGGGGGACGGGGTGGTGGTGCAGGTGATGGGCGAGCTGTCCAACAGGGGGCAGCCCATGAGGAGGTTCATGCAGACCTTCGTCCTCGCACCTGAGGTACACACACACACACGCGCGCAGGACGTGGCCATGGTGATGTTTCCTGTCCTGTACTGATCAGTGTAGAGAAACCCCTGGTTACCATAGCAACTGTCCTGGAGTTATGAGCATGTTTGTTTGTCCCGATCAATTACACTGATTTATTCACACATTCTGTGTAAATAAAGCTTTGTCTGTCTCTCTGTCTGTCTGTCTCTCTGTCTCCCCTTTCTGTCTCAGGGTTCTGCGGTGAACAAGTTCTATGTTCACAATGATATTTTCCGCTATGAGGAGGAAGTGTTTGGAGATTCTGAGGCTGAGTTGGGAGGTAAGGACACACACACACACACACACACACACACACACACACATATGCACGCACACACTTGGTCTGTCTCAGTTAGTTTTAAAATGAAGTTTCACTTCTGTAATAGACACACAGACACTTTGTTACTTTGTGTGTGTGTGTGTGTGTAGAGTCTGAGGAAGAGGAGGCAGAGGAAGAGCAGGTGGAGACCCACACTTCACCTGAACCTGCACAGGACAGCAGCGCCTACTACGAGCCTCCACCAGTCAGGTAGGTAGACGTTTATACACACACACACACACACACACACACACTGGTGTGGTTTTTCCTAGATGTTGATTGCCAGATCAATAAAACCAGATTAATTGTTTGACAGTAATGGCGTGGAGGAGCAGCAGGAGGAGGCGGGGCCAGAGGCGGAACCAGAACCCCAGCCTGAGCCCGAGGCCCATCAGGAGGCGGAGCCGGACCTCGGCGCTGAGGGAGAGCTGCAGCCCGAGGAGGTGGAGCCGGATATAGAAGAGAAGCTTCCAGAAGAGGTGGAGGAGAAACCCCCGACCCCAGTCTCCGCCCCGACTCCGCCCCCTCAGACCCCCGAACCGCCCAAAGTGAGTGTGTGAAGAGTCGACCGCCGGATTGTTAATGGATCAGATTTCTCACGGTGTGATGATTAAGTCCGAGGTTTCTAATTGGCTGATGTTGCTGTCCGTCATCTTTGCAGCCTTTCTCCTGGGCCTCAGTGACCAGTAAGAATCTGCCACCCAGCGGCTCTCTGCCCGCCTCCGGCATCCCGCCACACGTGGTCAAGGCCTCCAGCGCACCGGTGAGAGACACACACACACACACACTTAGAAGAACAGTGTAATTAAATATTCAAATAACTCACCTGGAGTGTGTGTGTGTGTGTGTGTGTGTATGTGTGTATGTCTCCAGCCCAGAGTAGAGGCGAAACAGGATTCTCACACTCCGTTACCTAGAGACCAGCGACGTGAGAGACCCGGGTTCACCCCACGTGGACCTAGACCAGGTATATTAAACCCCTCCTCTTACTCTCTCTTACATACACACACACACACACACACACACACACACAGTGGAAACTCAGACCCAGTTTAGGTATGAATGATGAGCTTTTCATGTTTTGTGTGTGTGCTCATTTAGACGGTGCTTCAGCTGAGGCCCAAGGAGGAAAACCTTATTTTGGCTTTAAAGGTAAGTGTGTGTGTGTGTGTGTGTGTGTGTGAGAGATCAGGGGGTGGAGCACAGTCACGGTGTTTAGATTTAAATTAAGATTATTTTAAAATTGATGTAAAAGTCACTTTAATAGTAACGCCACAGATACAGTCGGTGTTCAGCTCCTTTACAAAAGGACAATGTAACACAAGTTAGTTAAGTAGTGGAGATAACGTGTGTGTGTGTGTGTGTGTGTGTGTGTGTGTGTGTGTGTGTGTGTGCAGGACGTGGCGAGTCTGAGGGAGGCGAGGCTGAGGGTCGCCGCACTGTGCGTCACCCTGACAGTCATCAGCTGTTTGTGGGAAATCTTCCACACGACATCGACGAGGGAGAGCTGAAGGAATTCTTCATGAGTAAGTACACACACACACACACACACACCTCGACTACATGAAACACTTCCTCATTAACAGGAAACGTGTGGGGTAACTTATAGTGCGTGTGTGTTTCAGCGTTCGGGACCGTGGTGGAGATGCGCATCAACACAAAGGGTGTTGGAGGGAAACTGCCCAACTTTGGCTTTGTTGTGTTTGATGACGCTGACCCGGTGCAGAAGATCTTAGCAGCCAAGGTGTGTGTGTGTGGAGATGAATGTCTGGTGTAATGTATAACATGCAGTGGGTGTAGAAAAGAATTACAAAACGGAAGTAAACGTCTGGTGTTGGTGCAGCCCAGCTCGGCATCCTAATATAACCGTGTTCCTCCGGTGAAGCCTGGGGCTGGTGATCTCCTGCTGGGGGAGTTTGTCTGCATCAGGGACTGGAGCACCTGTAAGTGGGCGGGGCTAAATACTGTCAGGATCCTGCTGCCCTCTGCCAGAAAATTGTCAATGCGAAGAATGTTTAGCTTCCAACACGACAACGACCCAAAGCACAGAAAACCTGCCCATGCGGTGTAGGAAGGAGACGAGGTGAAGGTCTGTGTGGTCTAGTCAGAGTCCAGGCTTTTATATTCGTCTGTCATGGTACATCCGTCACTTAGATGTTAAAAGTTACACTGAGTAAATACAGCTGGATAAAAACAAAAACGGTTTTCATTTCAGATTGCAGAAGATGATGTGATTATTTTAAAGTGGAGAGGATTCTTTTCTACAACCACTGTACAAGTCAGCATGTGTGTATCTGTATGATGGTGTGTGTGTGTGTGTGTGTGTGTGTATCTAACGGTGTGTTGCTTGTCCGTAGCCGATCATGTTCCGCGATGAGGTTCGTCTGAACGTGGAGGAGAAGAAGACCCGCGCCGCCCGCGAGCGTGAGACCAGGGCCGCCGGAGACAGTCGCCGTGGAGATCGTGGTCCCCGCGGCATCATGGGTAACGGCATGGGGCGTGACAGAGATGGGCGCGGTCCACCCCCGTCCTCCTCTAGACCCACGATGGGTTTGGGTCGAGGCGGCGGAGAGAGTCGATTCACCGGGCCGCGTCGCTGAGTGGGCGGAGTCATCCTGAACTGCGCTTGCTCGCTCGTTCTCGCTCTCGTCACATCGATGGGCCGAAAATTTACAAAAAAATCTTTTTCCTTTTTTTTCTTCTTCTTTTGGAATGTGACCGGCTTTCAACAACAACGACGACGATAAGAACCACCATTTGATGTGAAAGATTTAAAAAAGCAGAACTCTCTCTCTCTCTCTCTCTCTCTCTCTCTGAGTTGATTTGAAAAATTCATCGCTTTTTTTTATAAATTTTTTTTTTTGCAAGAAGAAAGGGGCGTGGCTTATTTTCTGTAGAACAAAGAGATGGACGTGTGACAGGCGAACTGTTGAATCGCACGTTTTATAAAGGACACGAACGTCAACGCTTCAGAAAACACAGAAGAGAAAAAAACGCTCACTGTACACTTATTTATTTTGTTAGTTAATAAAAAAAAAACAGTGGTGGTGCCTTAAACTGTTCTCTCGCCCGTCTCTCTCTCTCTCTCTCTCAATCTGTTTCATCCTGTGAAAGACTAAACTCATCAGGACTCGGGCATGTGCCGATATTAAATTAAGCGATATTATTGCGATATTATTGCGATGTGATTGCGACGTTCTTGTTTACTGGACCCTCGGCAGTATCTCCTTCGGAACTCGACTTCATCGCAAGTGAAAGGAATTATGGGATTGCCTTCAGCGAGACGGACTCGGGTGCTGCTGCTTTCACACATCCAAAAACACGGACCCTTCAGGAGACTCTGTTCATCTTCTGTTCCTAACAGACGGACTTTATTTTGGGAGCCAGCGTTTATTTTATTTATTTCCCCTCCCTGTCCTGGTTAAATATCGTGATGTGATCGATGATCGGCACATGCCTGGTCACGTGGAACAGTTCGGCCGTAAAAACAAACACAAAAAAAGTGCACTGTTTTGTTTTCTCTTCCTCTTTTTTTCTCCTTTAATCCACAATCTGTTTTGAATTACACTAATGCTAATGTAGCTAACAGGTAACCGCGGGTTATAGCTACCAGATTAGCGTTATGCTCAAGACATTTGTACATAAAATTCCATGAACTAGCGTATTGTCGTGGGTTTGTTTTTTGGGTTTTTTTGTTGGAAACAGCGACCAGTCAGATGTCTGTGTGCATGCCCCGCCCCCTACCCGAGTCTAACGGACAGGTACATGAAGCGCCTGTTGGTGGGAAAAGCAGTTACTTGTACATTTTCATCTGTGACGTTGTTTTTTTGTCTGTGTCGACAGATGAGTGTGTTGTGCAACGCGTCATGCTAAGCTGGTAGCTGTGAGTGTGTAACTTGTTAGCTACATTAGCCTCGTAGCTCCGGTGTGAACCCTGTTTGATCGAATGTATGCTGTACGTTTAGGTTTTTTTTTTTTTTGAGCTGCACCGTTCCTGCAGCTTGTTGCTAACGGCGTGTGTGAGATGGTGAGGCAGTGTTAGCGGTACTGATGATCTGATTAGTACTGTCTTTGATAGCGTACATGTTTCTGATTGTTTTTGCTTGTTTTTATCCTGAGAGCGGATTGCTGAAGCAGAGCTTGTTTTCCTCCCAGCAGTATTTCACACTGACTTTAATTCCTCTCACAAACCACTTTGCACGGCCGGTTTACAATGTTTTTTTTTTTTTTTTGATACAGCATTTTAAACCTAGCACTTTTTTTTTTTTTTGTTGTTGCTGATTTTCGTTTCGTTTCCCCTCTTCCTCCTCCTCCAGCCTGTATTTCCGCTCGGGGTCGGGTGTTGAACTCCCGTTGGCTTCAGCAGGTTCCGTCTGAATGTGTTTTCAACTTTCAATAAACTACTGATGATCTGCAAACACGCCCCTGTTTATTATTTACCTTAAAGCAGAAAAAGCAGCGACGTCTCGGTTAGTTTTCCCCCTGCTCCGGCTTAAAAATTTAAGATTTTTACTGATCAGAATTTAGAGCTAAACAAAATTTTAATGTTGATAATTTTCCTTAGTGTTGCACTTTTTTTTCACATTTCCATAATTTTCTTTGGATTCTGTAAAGCTGCCCTGCAACAATGACCGCTGTTAAAATCTATACGGTGTAAATAAAGTTGAATTGGAAGGTGAATGTTCTAGTGGAGTGATGTGCAGTACTGGTGTTCCTCCAGGACTGGACTATGTGTTAGTGTTTCATCAGCTTACAGCAAACCTACAGCAAATCCACACCGAGTCAGTAAGAGTGAGGATCAGAGCTCATGTTCCATGCAGAGACGATTTCCTACAGATCAGACCTGAAGAGAAGTGGCGCCTGGCGTCCCGGTCCTGTTCCCTCTGCTAGTGGGAGGTTCAAAGCCGTCTTAGGTTCTGAATAACTTCAGCGTAAAGAAGCGAAATGATCCACGCTGTTGTGTGGGGACGTAGCGTGATGTCATGTGGTGTGGTGATGTAATAGAGTCGAGTGCTTGCAGGTGTGGTGACTCATCACTCCAGTCTTTAATCAGGACTGAAATCTTCTGTAACTTTGAAACAGAGCAAAGTTACAGATCATTATCCAGTGTTACATTTGCTGATTTAGCGGACGCACACACACACACACACACACACACAGAGCGAGCTTGGCCACTCCTCAGGTGAACAGGAAGGTCATGAGGTGTTAATGTTTTGGTTTTATTAAATCTGACCTGATGGGGGCGCTGTAGACACTTCATAAGTCTGTAAGTAAAGAACAGCTGGAGCCTGAGGAACATCTGTAGTATCCAGTGACTGAAGTATTCTCAACACACTCCGTTATCTGGTCACTTGCCATGGGGCAGTTAAACCCACGGGGGTAAATATAGATGGATGAACTTCATTAACTCCTGCAGGGAAATGATTGTGTTACAGCAGCAGAGTTACACAAAGTGGTGGAGTGAAAAAAAAAAGAAGTTGAATTCAATAAATTCAAGTCAATGTTATTTTTGTATAGCGCTTTTAACAATCAAAAGAATTAAGTTTGTATGAAACGTGAATGTGTGTGAATCAAAATGATCAGATGGTCGGGAAAAACTCCCTGAGAAACCTTGAGAGGAACCAGACTCAGCAGGGAACCCATCCTCATCTGGGTGATAACGGAGAGCAGAGATTGATCTGCACTCATACTGTGTGTTAGGAGGCTGCAAGTTCAGTAGAACAGGAGACGTGTTTAAGTTCATATGGAGTCCAGTTGGTTATTGGAGACTCAGGTAGACTGTAGGAAACTCCAGTCCTGAACTATCGAGAGACTGCAGTCACGAGTCCTCAGAGAACAGCTGTCTGTATCAGCCGAGGACAGGAGCGTCTTCATGGTGAGGTGGAACCGTCCCCAGTCACCACAGGCATCCCAGGCAGACCACATGGAGCATCCATGCAACGAGAAGCAGGACTCCAGGACGTGTCCAGAAGGCAGACGGGGTCTGGATCACTGGCAACTCAGGAGAGACATGTATAGTGAGAGAGAAGAGAGAGCAGAAAATAAGGAGAGATAACAGTTCGGTCTGGTCACAGTCAACATGTATAAGGTGAATGTATATTAGTGCAAGTGCAAGCAGGGACTCCGGCAGGACTAACTATGACATCATCACTAAAAGGGAGGAGCCAGAAGGAAACACAGACATGAGGGGGAACTGAGATGTAAAGCAACCAATCACCTCACCGTCAACAAACCTGAGTGAACAATGAGAGTGGGGAGGACAGCATCTAAACATAGCAGTTCACCAGAATACTCTACGTCCATGAGTCCCCCAGATCTGCTCCTTTACCTAAGGTTAATCTATTTACAAAAATGCTTGGCTAAATAAATAGGTTTTTAGCCTAGACTTAAACACTGGGACTGTGTCTGAGTCCCGAACATTAACAGGAAGACTATTCCATAACTTTGGGTGAAAAATGTAGGGGTGATGTGCTCATATCTTCTGGTTCTAGTGAGGACTCTCACTGCTGCATTCTGGACTAACTGAAGCTTGTTTATACACCTAGTTGAACAACCAGACAGTAAGGCGTTACAATAGTCCAACCTAGAGGTGATAAAAGCATCAACTAGTTTTTCTGCATCATTTAGTGACAATATGTTTCTTATCTTGGCAATATTTCTATGGTGAAAAAAAACTATCCTGGTGATATTATCTACATGAGCTTCAAACGAAAGGCTGGAATCTATAATCGGTTACAGCTTTGACTCTCTGTTTAAGACACACTCTGGAGATTACAGGTTGACACCAGTGAGGAGGGAACGCTAGAACACGCTGAGTAGAACACGGTCGGGTAGTACCTCCGCCTCACGAGCTCGCGCTAACGTCTGACTCTAAACCCATTCGAGGGCTTCCTGAGGATGCAGACGATGACATCACAGCTCAGTCGTGTGAAGGAACATTTAATTAATTAACTTAAAATGAGTGAATTCTAATGATTACATTAATCCTAGATTACTTTACTGTCTGCACACAAGTGTGTGTGTGTGTGTGTGTGTGTGTGTGTGTGTGTGTGTGCGCGCGCACCGAATCAGGCTTTAGATTATTAGTGGGAGTCAGAGCATTCACACTCAGACTTATAAACCACCCCTACACACACACACACACACACACACACACACACACACACATTAAATGTTAAAAATGTCATCCTTTTCCAGTGTTTAGCTGATTCAGGCGACGCCTTTTCCTTATTTGGTCATTACTTCCTGTCATGTTTAATTCTAATTACAACATGGCAAAATGGTAGACACTGAAATAAAACCTTCCACAACCATTTTCCACACAGCTCAGCATGTCTTTATTTATTTATTTCAGTCTGCATAAATAAAATGACATCAGAATGAAGTTTTAATAAATAACATTAATCTGATTTTATAATAACGTAAAAGGTCGAGCTACAGCAATCATCAAAAAAAAAAAAAGTTAACAAAGTTATAGAATTGTGTGTATGTGTGTGTGTGTGTGTTTATAGTTTGCTCTCCACAGCCTGAGGTGGTTGTGGGTGTGGCTCTTGAGGCGAGACGTTGTCGGCTTTATCTGATAACAAAAAGAAACATGTTTAGTTATTATTAATATAAGAATAATGTATAGACTTGAGTGTGTGTGTGTGTGTGTGTGTGTGTGTGTGTGTGTGTGTGTGTGTGAGTGTGTTACCTTGTGTGTTTGCCTCCTCTATCTCAGTGTATTTCTGCAGCAGTTTGGGTCCGGCTAGGCCGATAGCGAGCGCACCAATGGGAGCCGTGATGATGATGGCTAACACCGCCACTGTCAGCACGTCCATCCCATAACGCTCCATCTGCTCGTCTCCTGCGCTACGGGCCATGTCCAGGGCCGTGGAACCTATGGCAGCCTAAAGGACACACACACACACACACACACACACACACACGCACAACATAAATATAATACAATATACAACAAGATGTAACAAAGACACAGCTAAGATATCACAGATGGAATTTCTCTCTCTCTCTCTCACACACACACACACACACACACACACACACACACACACACCTGTACTGTAGCTTTAGGTAACCAGGCAAGAGAGATAAAAATTTTCTCCTTCAGGTTAAAACCGGCAAACAAAACAACAGTGAACGTCACACACACGCGAACAACAACACCAATACAAAGAGCGGCTGTTCCTAAACCTGCACAAAGGAGAGACAGAGAGAGAGATTAGGGATGTAGGAAAGTTATCCATAGTGAACGTCTGCTGTAGTGCGGAGGTGTAGTGCACATTAAGGGTGTAGTGTGGAGGTGTAGTGCACATTAAGGGTGTAGTGCGGAGGTGTAGTGCACATTAAGGGTGTAGTGCGGAGGTGTAGTGCACATTAAGGGTGTAGTGCGGAGGTGTAGTGCACATTAAGGGTGTAGTGCGGAGGTGTAGTGCACATTAAGGGTGTAGTGCGGAGGTGTAGTGCACATTAAGGGTGTAGTGCGGAGGTGTAGTGCACATTAAGGGTGTAGTGCGGAGGTGTAGTGCACATTAAGGGTGTAGTGCGGAGGTGTAGTGCACATTAAGGGTGTAGTGCGGAGGTGTAGTGCACATTAAGGGTGTAGTGCGGAGGTGTAGTGCACATTAAGGGTGTAGTGCGGAGGTGTAGTGCACATTAAGGGTGTAGTGCGGAGGTGTAGTGCACATTAAGGGTGTAGTGCGGAGGTGTAGTGCACATTAAGGGTGTAGTGCGGAGGTGTAGTGCACATTAAGGGTGTAGTGCGGAGGTGTAGTGCACATTAAGGGTGTAGTGCGGAGGTGTAGTGCACATTAAGGGTGTAGTGCGGAGGTGTAGTGCACATTAAGGGTGTAGTGTGGAGGTGTAGTGCACATTAAGGGTGTAGTGTGGAGGTGTAGTGCACATTAAGGGTGTAGTGTGGAGGTGTAGTGCACATTAAGGGTGTAGTGTGGAGGTGTAGTGCACATTAAGGGTGTAGTGTGGAGGTGTAGTGCACATTAAGGGTGTAGTGTGGAGGTGTAGTGCACATTAAGGGTGTAGTGCGGAGGTGTAGTGCACATTAAGGGTGTAGTGTGGAGGTGTAGTGCACATTAAGGGTGTAGTGCACATTAAGGGTGTAGTGCGGAGGTGTAGTGCACATTAAGGGTGTAGTGCGGAGGTGTAGTGCACATTAAGGGTGTAGTGTGGAGGTGTAGTGCACATTAAGGGTGTAGTGCACATTAAGGGTGTAGTGCGGAGGTGTAGTGCACATTAAGGGTGTAGTGCGGAGGTGTAGTGCACATTAAGGGTGTAGTGTGGAGGTGTAGTGCACATTAAGGGTGTAGTGTGGAGGTGTAGTGCACATTAAGGGTGTAATTATTGAGTGTGGTGCACGTGGGGTGAGTGCACATTAAAGGATTAATAGTCTTGGTGTGAATTACACATTAAAGGGGTGTAGTCTTGAGTGTGAATACGCATTAGGTGTGATCTGCGGTGTAGTGCACATTAAGGGTGTAGTGTGGAGGTGTAGTGCACATTAAGGGTGTAGTGAGGAGGTGTAGTGCACATTAAGGGTGTAGTGTGGAGGTGTAGTGCACATTAAGGGTGTAGTGCGGAGGTGTAGTGCACATTAAGGGTGTAGTGCGGAGGTGTAGTGCACATTAAGGGTGTAGTGCGGAGGTGTAGTGCACATTAAGGGTGTAGTGCGGAGGTGTAGTGCACACTAACCCACAGTGTTAACATTGAGTGTAGAAAATGTAATTTCAGCTCCAATTAATCCAAAGAGAAGCGGCTGAAAAATGTCCCAAAACCTCCCAACAACAGCGGCTACTGGGGTCTGTTAACACACACACACACACACACACACACACACACACACACACACAATATTTAATATATAAAACAATGTAATATATATAGATTATTATATTACGACCTCAAGAAGATTTAGCTATCTATATTTTACATCTCATCATATGCTGCTGTTAGTGATTCCTGTTGCCCCGTCGTTGTGTCTGATACACACTTTTATAAAATGCCACACACTCCACTGACAGGTCCTCACATTGCTAACAGGTTCTGCACTGGTGTTTGGATAGTACAATGAGAGTTACTTGATTTTTGCTGACCTTTTTCTTGTCCCAGCTGATTCCAGCAATAAAGGAGAGAACGAGTGTGCTCAGCCCTCCGGCCCCGCCCAGCCCAGCAACATGACTCACAAACACACAGAACACGGACAAACCCAGCAACATGCAGGATCGCCGCAACACCAGATCAACCTACACACACACACACACACACAGGAAAACAAATTCATGCATGATGCTGTAATGAGGACTCTAGACCACTAGGGTGCAACAGATATCCATCTTTGTTTCGGCTCTCTAGTCAGAGGTTTTAATCAGACAATTTATCGTTTCAATTGAATTACACTATGCAACAAAAGGAAAGGAACAGAAAGGAAATCGCTGTTATTCCAGAAAAACTTTGCTTCTGTGACCGGAACAGTGAAATTTTGAAAATCGCGTGTTTTCAAGACAATTCTCGATTGACTTTCAATGCCGAGCTTCCTCCTAGAATATTCCTGAACTGCTAGAGTTGTCCAGATGTTTCTCCAATTCTCCTGAACACTCTAGAACGTTCAAGAAACTTCCAGAACTAGTAAACCCAAAAAATCGCCGCACCGGCAAAAATGCCCCTCAGATGGTTTATCCGGACACGCCTTCTTCCATCGCCCCGATCTGCCTGTTCCGACTCCTCCTAGGCGGCATCGGCCGTCTTCAGGAGACAGCAGCGAGTCAGATAGCGAGGCAGATACTGGAGATACGGACTACGATTCCGCAGATGAAGTTGGGGATAGAAAGCCGTACTTCCCTAACCAGAAAGACGTGAACGATTTAATTAGGGACCTCGGGCTTACGAAATCGAATGCTGAGCTTCTGATATCCAGGCTCAAACAGTGGAACTTGGTTGATGATAGCGTACAAGTCACGGATCAGAGGAAGCGGCATCAAATATTCTCCAACTTTTTCAGTCAGCGTGATGGGCTGTGCTTCTGCAACGATGTTGCCGGTCTGTTCCAGGCTATAGGTATCGCATGGAATCCTATTGAATGGCGCCTGTTCATAGCCAGTTCATCCCGGAGCCTCAAAGCCGTGTTGCTTCACAATGGAAACAACTACCCGTCTCTCCCGATGGCCCACTCTGTGCATCTCAAAGAGGACGACACCAGTGTCAAAATGTTAATGCTGAGTGCATTAAAGTGTGACGACTACGGATGGGAGGTCATCGGTGACTTCAAAATGGTATCGTTCCTCATGGGTCTTCAAGGAGGCTTCACGAAATTTCCTTGTTTCCTCTGTCTGTGGGACAGCCGTGACACTAAGGCGCATTATCGCAAAAAGGACCGGCCACAGCGGACGGAGTTTCCTGTTGGGAAGAGCGATGGGAAGTGGGAGCCGGTGATAGAATCTCATAAAGTGCTTATGCCGCCGCTGCACATCAAGTTGGGCCTCATTAAGCAATTTGTCACTGCTCTAGACAAGGAGTCAGCAGCATTTAAATACCTCCAAGATCTTTTTCCAAAGCTGTCCGAGGCTAAGGTCAGGGCTGGTATCTTCGTCGGACCACAGATCAAGAAGATGATAGAATGTGAGGATTTGGCCAAGCTGTTGAACAGGACGGAGAGAGCGGCTTGGAGCGGTTTTGTTGCAGTTGTTCATGGCTTCCTCTAGGTAATCACAAAGCTGAAAACTATGTGGAGTTGGTGCAGACTCTCATAAAGAATGACGCCAAAATGGGATGCAGAATGTCTCTGAAAGTCCAGATCCTTGATTCGCATCTCGACAAAGTCAAGGAGAACATGGGCGCTTCCTCTGAGGAGCAAGGCGAGCGCTTTCATCAAGATATATTGGACTTTGAACGTCGCTACCAAGGACGGTATAACGAAAACATGATGGGGGACATTTGGGGGCGACTTCGAGAAACTGATTCACAGTACAATCGTAAATCTAGAAAATCGATGCATTTCTGAACCTTGTTGAGTGGTTTCCGACTGTGTTTGTCTATTCCTTGTGCAATTTTTGTTTTTATTTTCACAAAAAAAAAAAAAACGGGTTTTCTTCGTGCTGTTGTCATGAAAGCAAAGTTTGTGCTTAATGAAGTCATTTTTTTCACATACTTTAGACATAAGCAATTGAAATAAAACACTTAGAAGCCAGGAACAAAAATTGTGTTACATAGTGTTATTAGAGGTTGAAAAAAAGACACCAGAATATTTAATGTGACTGTGTGCGTGTTTGTGTGTGTGTGTGTGTGTGTGTGTGTGTGTGTGTGTGTGTGTGTGTGTGTGTGTGTGTGTGTGTGTGTGTGTGTGTGTGTGTGTTTTTGTGTTTGTGTGTGTGTGTGTGTGTGTGTGTGTGTGTGTGTGTGTGTGTGTGTGTGTGTGTGTGTGTGTGTGTGTGTGTGCGTGTGTGTGTGCGTGTGTGTGTTACCTGATCCTCACTAGGAAAGAAATGGATGAGAACACCCAAAATCCCTCCAGCTACAATTCCAACCACGACTTCCAACAGGCCTTTTGCCAAACTGAGCCATGTGGATCCTGCGCACACACACACACACACACACACACACACACACACACACAGAGAATATGGCAGCAATAAGTGTTAAGTGAATAATAATTGAAGCTATATAATAATAAGCTTTACATCAGTGACTCAGAGAGCTGTGCTGTTTAACCCAAACTGCTGGTCATAAAGCAGAAATGATTCAGTGTTTATAGGGTCTGTGGAGTCGACTTGCACTAATGATTCAATGTTTATAGTTGATTCCAACAAACCATTCTTAACAATTCCAAATAAGTCTGTGTGATTTTAAAAAAATATAAAACCACTTTAAGTACCTGTTTTTGATAGTTAAAGAGTTTATAGAAAGAGTTAAAAAGTTAAATCTAATAATAATAATCTGCTGATCTTTAATGTAATCAGTGATATTATTATTATTATTATTATGATTATTATTATTATGATGATGATGATTATTATTATTATTATTAGAGGTTGAAGTCCACGTCCATGTGTGTGTGTGTCTCTGTACAGCAGAACTCTCTGTCTCACTTATTAATAGACAGAAATCACATTCTGTAAGGTCGAGTATCTGACGCCTCGTTTACACTAAGTTGGACTTGTTTGGTGCTCAGACAAACACACTCGCTGTTCGGTAATCGGAGAGAGAATCACAGATGAGAAATGGAAAAAGTCGATCAGATAAAGATGAAGTTTCGTCTTAAAACGACTCCGGCGTGTTAAAATTCACTTCTACCACTTCAGCGCTGTTATTTCAGCCAAAGTGAAAATCTGAACTAATCCCAGTCAAAATATTCACTTTATCTTTTCTCATTAATATCTACTGGTGCAGGTGTTTGTTTACATTGAGACAGTAGCGCATTAGTAGATTATTTTACAGTAGATGATTAAATCCCACACATAACTGTTCATAACATCACTTTTACTCAGCATTTAGATTCACTGATGGTGCAGATTAAACTTCAGACTGAGATCGAAGTGCTGCAGGAGATTCAGTCAGTTCTGTACAGACAGTTTTGTGTGATGCTGGACAGACAGACAGAAATTTTTCTGAGACGGGTTTCTGGTCCCTCAATGTATGAAACGTAAAGATATCATTAAAAGAGTGAGTTCTGACCAATAAACAGGCAAAGCCTTTCTTTTATTTATGTAGATGCCCACGCAATCAGCTCAGTGTCTCAAAATACATCTATGTTCACTGCTGTCTTAAACAAATGTCTCAGGGTTGAGACAAATGATTCAACTAAAAGCACTGCTTATTCAGTGTTAATTCAGTGTTAAATGAATAAGTAACTGCTGTTAAAGTCTGTGGTGTTGACTCATTACTAATGACTCAGTGTCCAGATTTGACTCATACTAATGACTCAGTGTTCAGATTTGACTCACATTAATGACTCAGTGTTCAGATTTGACTTGGAGCAAATGATTCTGATGATGACTGAGAGTTCAAACCTGACTCACATAACTCACACAGTGTCCAATCTTGAGTCACACAGATGACTCAGTTGTCAAATTTCACTTGTGGAAACGATTCATTGTTTAGACTTGACTTACTTAAACAACTCGGTGTTCAGACTAGACTCATGCAAATGACTTAGTGTTCAAACTTGATTCACATAAATGATTCTGTCAATCTTGACTCATGTAAAAGATTCCATTTTCAAATGACTCAAAATTTTAAATCCTACAATAATACATTTGTGCAGAGGATACACTTTGATGTGTGCGTGTGTGTGTGTTACCTGTGCCAAACGCCATCCCAAGGCAGGTGGTGAATCCGGTAATAGCGAGGATATCATCAAAGCTTCCTGATGCCATGAGGAGAGATGGGATTCCCTTCTGAACCCCAAAACCATCAGCCTGTAGGAGCAGCATGGAGGGAACTACGACTGCTGGAGAGACAGCAGCTAACACAAACCTACACACACACACAAACACACACATACACACACACACTCGTTAAAGTAGTAAACGACCTCCTATGGGCCTCTGATCAGGGTTGCGTCACTATACTTGTGTTACTGGACCTCAGTGCAGCTTTTGACACCATTGATCATAGTATTCTCCTTCACAGATTAGAAAAGGTAGTTGGAATTAAGAGAACTGCCCTCTTGTGATCAGATACTATTTGACTGATTGTTAACAGTTTGTAGATTTATATAGTGACTATTCCATGTGTACTAAAGTTTGGTGTTCCACAGGGTTCAGTTTTAGGCCCACTGTTTTTTTCTCTTTTTATGCTTCCTCTGGGCAACATAATTCGTAAATATGGTATTAGTTTTTATTGTTATGCTGATGACACAATTATACGTCTCAGCAAAACCAGATGAGAAAAACCAGCCTACTAAAGTTAAGCAATGTGTGCAGGACATAAGAGATTGGATGTTAATTAGCTTCCCTCTGCTTAATCCTGATAAGCTCGCTCTACTGGCTGACCACTAAGTTTCACTGATAGGACCACATGCAAAAAGCTAGAAGCAAGCTCTCTGATCAAATGGCCTTTCTGTTCCAAATAGTGCAACAGTAAAAGACCTGCTTGTCAGTACCACATATTCTGAGAAAACTACAGCAGGGGGCGGAGCTTTTTCTTACAAGGCCCCAAAGTTATGGATTAGCCTTCCAATAAATGTTCGGGACTCAGACACAGTTTGAGACTCTCTCTCTCTCTCTCTCTCTCTTCTCTCTCACTACACATGTCTCTCCTGAGCTGCCAGTGATCCAGACCCCCTCTGTCCTCTGGACCTGTCTGACTCGTCCTGGTGTCTCTCTTCTGGTTGGAGATCTGGTCACATGGAGCCCCGTGTGGTCTGTCTGGGACGCGTGTGGTGACTGGGGACGGTTCCACTTCACCATGAAGACGCTCCTGTCCTCGGCTGATACAGACAGCTGTCCTCTGAGGACTCGTGACTGCAGTCTCTCGATAGTTCAGGACTGGAGTTTCCTACAGTCTACCTGAGTCTCCAATAACCAACTGGACTCCATATGAACTTAAACACGTCTCCTGTTCTACTGAACTTGCAGCCTCCTAACACACAGTATGAGTGCAGATCAATCCCTGCTCTCCGTTATCACCCAGATGAGGATGGGTTCCCGGTTCTGTTTGGTTCCTCTCAAGGTTTCTTCCTATTGCCATACAAAGGCCTATACAAATAAAATTTAATTGAGTTCATTTGAACATACATACTGAGTTTTAAAGATAATATATATACGGCACATGCCTGACACATTTATGACCTACAGTGTGTGTGTGTGTGTGTGTGTGTGTGTGTGTGTGTGTTACCCTAGAATAAAGCCCCAAATCCAGGGTAGACCCATGAGGAAATGAGACACCACAGCAACAGTACAGGCTTCAACAGTGCAGGGAATCACAGCCACTCTCATACACACCGCCTTCAGCTTTTTCAGTGCCTACACACACACACACACACACACACACACACACACACACACACACACACACACAGACATATGCAAAATGAGGACCTTAAAACAATAGAAATCAGTGCTGTTAAATCTGTTATATACTCACTCACTCACTCACTCATCATCTATACTGCTTAATCCTGTATTCAGGGTCACGGGGGGCGGAGCCTATCCCAGGAGACTTAGGGCACAAGGCAGAGTACACCCTGGACAGGGTGCCAATCCATCGCAGGGCACACACACACACACACACACACACACACTCATTCACTTCACATCACTCAATTTAATTGAATTTCATTCAATTAGCCTAACCTACATGTCTTTGGAATGTGGGAGGAAACCGAAGAACCCGGAGGAAACCTACAGGGAGAACATGCAAACCTCATGAACCCGGACCCTGGCGGTGCAAGGAGACAGTGCTAACCACTAACCACCGTGCCGCCTATCTGTTATAGATACAGTGTATAAACATGCACAAAACTGCAACAAACATGAGTTTCAAATAAAACTAAAATAAATCAAGACTGTTTTCACACACACACAAACAGGTCACATGTCATGTACACACAGCAGGGTCCAGGCCGAGTCCAGCGCGGGTGAGGATGATGGCGAGAGCGATGCTGCGCAGTGATGAAGACCACTTCTGATCAATAAACACGGCGTCGGTCACGTATGGGACATTACGGAGCACCAAACCTATCAGCAACATGCCTAACACACACACACACACACACACACACACACACACACACAGTGTTACACACACACACAGTGTTACACACAGTTTGTTTGTGTGTGAGTGTTTGCGTGTGTGTGTGTGTGTGTGTGTGTGTGTGTGTGAGTGTGTGTGTGTTTGTGTGTGAGTGTTTGCGTGTGTGTGTGTGTGTGTGTGTGAGTGTGTGTGTGTGTGTGTTTGTGAGTGTGTGTGTTTGTGAGTGTGTGTGTTTGTGAGTGTGTGTGAGTGTGAGTGTGTGTGTGGTTCGGGAGACTAATTGCCCCCACCAGTTTCCCTCCACACACCGCACTCAGGAACAGAATCACTAAACCGAATATATTGTGTCCTGGCTCACACTCGTTCACCAACACCGCCCAACACACACCGAGCAGCAGCAGTGCCAGCAGCCCTACACACACACACACACACACACACACACACAGGGAGCTTCAGAAGACTTCAAAAGATAGACAGATTAAGAGAGAGACAGATGTACTGATAATTTATTTTCTTCTGCACTCAGCATTGTGATCTCTCACTCTGTCAGAGAGAACGGATGTACTGACTATCACTGTGTGTGTGTGTGTGTGTGTGTGTGTGTGTGTGTGTGTGTGTGTGTGTGTGTGAGATTAGCTCTGTTTTAATGAGGTGATCTCACACTTTGTTTTTAGGGTTTAATGTTAACCTTCAGCTCAATAACAGCCTGTAAACACTGTCATACACACACACACACACGTACACACACACACACACACGCACACACACACACACACACACACACACACAGAAAACACCCACGCACCTTTAGTGATGACGGAGGCGAGGAAGCCTTGTGGTTTGGGGCAGGAGCGGATTCTACTGCAACATCCTGAATTTGTGGAACACATCTTCTAATGCACACACACATTAACATACACACATTAACATACACACATTAACATACACACATTAACATACACACATTAACATACATCTTGTAAAACATAATTTAAAGCACCCATAATTCATTTAGATATTAAAACACATGGCTTTATACACACCCAGATATCACTATTTTGGTAAAAATTTAGGGTTAACTCTAACTCTAACTCTAACCCTAACTCTAACCCGCATTGTATCGAAAAAACATAAACCCACAGCTGCCCAACTCACTGCAGAATTAAATGTGCACCTCAACTCTCCTGTTTCCACCAAAGCTCTTCATCTGGAGCTCCACAGGGTCGATGTACATATGTATTGTTCCACGGTGTGGAGACGCCCCAGAGAAGCGACTGTACCACCCAGACTGTTTCATGCCCAGAGTGAAGCATGCGGGTAGATCAGTGATGGTTTGGGCTGCGACATCATGACATTCCCGAGGCCCAATACTTGTGCTAGATGGACACGTCACTGCAGAGGACTACAGAATCATTCTGGAGGACCACGTGCACCCGATGGTTCAAACATCGTATCCTGAAGGTGGTGCCGTGTATCAGGATGATAATACACCAATACACACAGCGAGACTGGTGACAGAGTGGTTTGATGAACATGAAAGTGAAGTTGAACATCTCCCAGGGCCTCACACTCACCAGATCTAAATATTAATGAGACACTTTGAGGTGTTTTGGATAAATGAGTCAGGAAATGTTTTCCTCCACCAGCATCACGTAGTGACCTGAACACGATTCTGTAAGAAGAACGGCTCAAAATCCCTCTGGACACCGAGCAGGACTCGTATCTGTCATTCCCAAGATGAACTGATGCTGTACAAGGAGGCCCTGAACCATACTAATGAATTATTGTGGTCTAAAACCAGGCGTTCCAGTTTCATTGTCCAACCCCCTGTATGTCCTAATATCATAAATTAACTAAATAATGATTCACTATGGTGTCAACTAAATAATGATAATGCGTTGTTATCAATTTCTGTTTTCTCTGTTGTTATTTATGGCTAAATGACAGATGCAGGTGTAAAATGTAAAACATTGATGTACATAAAATAAATAATATGCAGTTAAGACTGCTAAAACAATAAAGTTCATTGTGGTACAGTTCATAAGGTGTAACAGTTCAAATAAGACTGTTAAAATTTTTCTCAAGTTTTCTAAAATTATAAATGTTAAATTCGTTGTGCTTTGAACTTTTTGCTGGAGGAACCTAAAAGCAGGTGCTGCTGATTGAATCCTGTAGCCAGGTTAAACACAAGCTAAAGTTTTGTGCCTCTTTGCTCCTAACTACAGGTGGGTTAATATTCCTCCAAATCAGATGTAAATACCCTTGAGTAAGACATAAGAGTGTTGAGAATCATGAAAACATGAAGATGAAAAGCGTGCAGTTAGTAGTTTTGCTGTAATGTGGTGAGAAATATGTGTAGCTATGCACTATTATGCTAGGCTAATCGACATGGCACATGTGAATATAGCACCATAGTGGTTACTGCCATAGTACGCACCAGAAACGTTAAAGGTCTAATATACAGTCATATTGTTTTGTTTTAGGGCTGCATTTTTGTATGTTTATGTGGTTGTCGAATATACAGTCTGTACTAAAGTAGTCGGCATGTGAAACATATAATTTGACAATTCTGCTAGGTTATTTACTGTTTGAATTGCTGTGTTTACTTTATTTTGTACGGAGAAAAATGTGTGTGCTGTAATACTGAGAGTGTTGTTGAACTGAGTTGAGCCAAATGTGAAAAATGTTAGTTTATTTTTTCATTATTTTGCTGGTTGAAAAGGAACATTTTAAAGTACAATGCTCAAATTATGGATGTATTTACACAGACTAGAGTCACAGTTCTCCAAAGATGCTGTAATGTTGATGATGAAGATGATGATGATGAGCTTGTGCTTGTACAGTGACCCAGCTGATGGTGAAAGTACCGAGGTGAATGATGATGATGATGATGAGGAAGATGCAGAGCTATCTGAAATAAAACACTGTCTGAGGCAACGGGCGCTTTGTTTATATGCATTTATTTTCATCCATCTTGCTAAAGTGTTTGTACTAGCTGTTAATTTTGTAGTTTATCATCGTAATGGTTACACATATTTTGTTAGTTTGTAATGATTTTTATCACAAATAAAATTAATGAAGTCATTTTTTGGAGATATAATGTACTAGATAAGTAACCGACCCTCATATGAGCTCCTGATGTGATGGCGTCATTGGGAGAGCCTGCTGCACAAAGCTAAAGCAATATGATTTCATTTCCCATTTCCAACCTCATTATCTACTGAACCAACATTGGGCCAAACTTGTAATTATCTACAACCAATATTGGGACAACCTTCATCTTGGACAAAATGACATTGCCAGCATTGGCCCTTCAGCAGTGTGCTGGCTGGTCACATTAGTACAGATACATTAACACACAGATTTAAACACGCAGTAACAAAGACACAGTAACACACTCATGTTAACACACACAAACACAAACTTTAAGACAGAGAGAAACATTCAAATTAACAAATCATATTAACACACAACATTTAACACACACCAGCACAGACACACTAGAGCACCCAGAGTCACACACTCAGATTAACAGACGTAAAGTCACACACTCAGATTAACAGACGTAAAGTCACACACTCAGATTAACAGACTTAAAGTCACAGACTTAAAGTCACACACTCAGATTAACAGACATAAAGTCACACACTCAGATTAACAGACATAAAGTCACACACTCAGATTAACAGACATAAAGTCACACACTCAGATTAACAGACGTAAAGTCACACACTCATATTAACAGACGTAAAGTCACACACTCAGATTAACAGACACAGACTTAAAGTCACACACTCAGATTAACAGACATAAAGTCACACACTCAGATTAACAGACGTAAAGTCACACACTCAGATTAACAGACGTAAAGTCACACACTCAGATTAACAGACTTAAAGTCACAGACTTAAAGTCACACACTCAGATTAACAGACATAAAGTCACACACTCAGATTAACAGACTTAAAGTCACACACTCAGATTAACAGACATAAAGTCACACACTCAGATTAACAGACATAAAGTCACACACTCAGATTAACAGACGTAAAGTCACACACTCAGATTAACAGACGTAAAGTCACACACTCAGATTAACAGACTTAAAGTCACAGACTTAAAGTCACACACTCAGATTAACAGACGTAAAGTCACACACTCAGATTAACAGACGTAAAGTCACACACTCAGATTAACAGACGTAAAGTCACACACTCAGATTAACAGACATAAAGTCACACACTCAGATTAACAGACATAAAGTCACACACTCAGATTAACAGACATAAAGTCACACACTCAGATTAACAGACATAAAGTCACACACTCAGATTAACAGACATAAAGTCACACACTCAGATTAACAGACATAAAGTCACACACTCAGATTAACAGACGTAAAGTCACACACTCAGATTAACAGACATAAAGTCACACAGATTAACAGACATAAGTCACATAAGATTAACAGACATAAAGTCACACACTCAGATTAACAGACATAAAGTCACACTCAGATTAACAGACGACAAGTCACACACTCAGATTAACAGACATAAAGTCACAGACTTGAAGTCACACACTCAGATTAACAGACATAAAGTCACACACTCAGATTAACAGGCGTAAGTCACACCTCAGATTAACAGGCGTAAAGTCACACTCAGATTAACTAACAGACTTAAAGTCACAGACATAAAGTCACACACTCAGATTAACAGACATAAAGTCACACACTCAGATTAACAGACGTAAAGTCACACACTCAGATTAACAGACATAAAGTCACAGACTTAAAGTCACACACTCAGATTAACAGACATAAAGTCACACACTCAGATTAACAGACATAAAGTCACACACTCAGATTAACAGACGTAAAGTCACACACTCAGATTAACAGACGTAAAGTCACACACTCAGATTAACAGACTTAAAGTCACAGACTTAAAGTCACACACTCAGATTAACAGACGTAAAGTCACACACTCAGATTAACAGACGTAAAGTCACACACTCAGATTAACAGACGTAAAGTCACACACTCAGATTAACAGACATAAAGTCACACACTCAGATTAACAGACATAAAGTCACACACTCAGATTAACAGACATAAAGTCACACACTCAGATTAACAGACTTAAAGTCACAGACTTAAAGTCACACACTCAGATTAACAGACGTAAAGTCACACACTCAGATTAACAGACGTAAAGTCACAGCACTCAGATTAACAACGTAAAGGTCACAAACTACAGATTACAGACTTAAAGTCACACACTCAGCATTACAGACTATAAAGTCACACAACTCAGATTAACAACTTAAAAGTCACACACTCAGTATTTAACAGACATAAAGTCAACACACCAGATAACAGCATAAAGTCACACACTCAGATTAACAGACGTAAAGTCAGCACACTTCAGATTAACAGACATAAATCCACAGAACTTAAGTCACAACCTCAGATTACCAGACATAAAGTACACACTCAGATTACAGCGTAAAAGGTCACACACTCAGATTAACAAACGTAAAGTCACACACTCAGATAACCAGACTTAAAGCACAGACATAAAGTCACACACTCAGATTAACAGACATAAAGTCACACACTCAGATTAACAGACATAAAGTCACACACTCAGATTAACAGACATAAAGTCACACACTCAGATTAACAGACATAAAGTCACACACTCAGATTAACAGACATAAAGTCACACACTCAGATTAACAGACGTAAAGTCACACACTCAGATTAACAGACGTAAAGTCACACACTCAGATTAACAGACTTAAAGTCACAGACTTAAAGTCACACACTCAGATTAACAGACATAAAGTCACACACTCAGATTAACAGACGTAAAGTCACACACTCAGATTAACAGACGTAAAGTCACACACTCAGATTAACAGACGTAAAGTCACACACTCAGATTAACAGACTTAAAGTCACAGACTTAAAGTCACACACTCAGATTAACAGACATAAAGTCACACACTCAGATTAACAGACATAAAGTCACACACTCAGATTAACAGACATAAAGTCACACACTCAGATTAACAGACATAAAGTCACACACTCAGATTAACAGACATAAAGTCACACACTCAGATTAACAGACATAAAGTCACACACTCAGATTAACAGACTTAAAGTCACACACTCAGATTAACAGACATAAAGTCACACACTCAGATTAACAGACATAAAGTCACACACTCAGATTAACAGACGTAAAGTCACACACTCAGATTAACAGACGTAAAGTCACACACTCAGATTAACAGACGTAAAGTCACACACTCAGATTAACAGACTTAAAGTCACACACTCAGATTAACAGACATAAAGTCACACACTCAGATTAACAGACATAAAGTCACACACTCAGATTAACAGACATAAAGTCACACACTCAGATTAACAGACATAAAGTCACACACTCAGATTAACAGACATAAAGTCACACACTCAGATTAACAGACATAAAGTCACACACTCAGATTAACAGACATAAAGTCACACACTCAGATTAACAGACGTAAAGTCACAGGGACTTAAAGTCACACACTCAGATTAACAGACGTAAAGTCACACACTCAGATTAACAGACATAAAGTCACACACTCAGATTAACAGACATAAAGTCACACACTCAGATTAACAGACATAAAGTCACACACTCAGATTAACAGACATAAAGTCACACACTCAGATTAACAGACATAAAGTCACACACTCAGATTAACAGACATAAAGTCACACACTCAGATTAACAGACATAAAGTCACACACTCAGATTAACAGACGTAAAGTCACACACTCAGATTAACAGACTCGTTGTTACTCACTCACGTTTCTGTGTGAACCAGCAACACTCCCTCAGATTTTAAACACACACACCAGCGGCTCCCGCCACACACTCACTCCAATCTCTGAATGATCTTTGAACTTCAGAGCCAAGCAAAGTGACAAGTGTGTGTGTGTGTGTGTGTGTGTGTGTGTGTGTGTGTGTGTGTGTGTGAGAGAGAGAGAGAGAGAGAGAGATAAATATAGGTGTACACATCACTTGTGACACTTCTGTTGCTTCCTCATTTGAGCAAATTGTCCAAAATTTTTTCAACACACACACACACACACACACACACACACACACACACACACACACACACACACACACACACACACACACACACACACACACAGCATGTAATAACAAATCACACAGCTGTACAGGTGCTCTGTAAACTTATATTTGTGAAGGCCCTTTATTATCATCTTGAGACAGTAAGGTCATTCAAAACACACACACACACAGCAGTCATCAGAAACTAAACCGCACGCCTCTCTGAAATTAAAATCTTAAGTCTGCGCTTGGAAAATAACGTTTGAGACGGCAAATATATCAGGAGAGACATGTGGTGACACACAGACTGTATCACTGTGACTCAAAGACTGATGACACACACACACACACACACACACACACACACACACACTTGTCCTATAGTACCAAATTTAAAATTTAACTCTTTAATTTGCTATTATTTATTATATATATATATATATATATATATATATATATATATATATATATATATATATACTGTATACGCTGCTCTGAACACGCACTCTGACACTCTGACATCACTAGGAGATGCCGTGGGGGTGATCAGGAGAAAGACGTTTTCATCATTGTTTGGTTTTGTGTTCAAACTGAACAGAAATGACAAGTGCACATAATGAGTACAGTTTGTAATGAAAGGTTGCTGGGTGAAAGTCTCTTCTGTCTGAAAAGAACACAGAAGCACAACTGAGGTTCACAAAACTTCACCTGAACAAACCACAAGACTTCTGGAGCAACGTGCTTTGGACAGATTAAACCAAAGTGGAGTTGTTGGGCCTTAAAGCTTAGCGACATGTTTGGGGAAACCAACATACAGTCTTTCAGCAGAAACCCCTCCTACCCGCTGTCAGGCACGCTGGTGTCGGGGTGAGAATTTTGGGTTTTGTATACCAGAGTATTCCAGAGACGAATGTGAGGCTGTCTGTCTGATAACTAAAGCTTGGTTGAAATTGCAACAGGACAATGATCTGAAGCACACCAGGATTGTGGAAGGTGTTGGAGTCAAAGTCCAAACCTCAAACCAGCTGAAATACTGCAGTAGGATCTTAAGGAAGCTGTGCATGAACGAATGCCCAAAAACCTCAGTGAACTGAAGCAATGTTGTAAAGACGAACGGAACAAAACGAACAATGAAGAAACTGATGTCATACAGGAAACCAGTCCTTTAAGTTATTTCTGCTAAATGTGCAGCGACATGCTATTGAATCACATATTGTTACTTCATAGAATTAAAAGAGGGGGTACTAACTTTCACACATAACTGTAGATAGGTAGATACAGAAAAATGTTAGTCATTACACCCTTACTTAGAGCAACGACGAATGAACCTGGTAAAGTTTATGACATCTGAGAAACATCAGAAACCGTTGGCTTAAATAACTGATTTGAAATATTTCTAGGTTAAAAAACTGAAATCTGAGAACTTGAATATAACTTTATCGAGCGAAACATGTTCCAGCACACACTAGCATGTGTGTCAGGTGGTCAATATTTGTAATATTTATACAGAAATGTAGCTAACAGTTAGCATGTGCTAGCTCCCTGCGAACTTCCAGCGAGGTTAATGACGTAAGCACTGGTATACCTTTAAGTTAGCTATGGCTACAAACATGTCAAACTTTTACTAGATACAATGTAGTCAGTACGTAATCACCATTAGCTATGTGGAAAGTAGCGATGAAGTTAAAACGTGTCTCAGGTCGAGCCGAGGGTGGAGACGTCTGACCCTGCGGAGACGTCCTCCAGTCCTACACACAGTCTACACGTCCTGCAGGAGTCCATAAAAGGTAACACCTCATATAGGAGGCACTCCTGCTCTAGTGTGTGTGTGTGTGTGTGTGTGTGTGTGTGGTTATTGTAAAGGCGAGGGCCTCTTTGATAACTGATGTGTCTCCTCACTTTAATTAGATTTTTCTTCCTCAGGGAGGAAAGACGCGGCACGGAGGAGAGAGACGGGGAAAAGGCTTTTGAAAAAGTAACTTCCTTTATGAGGAGTATAATATTTATT
Organism: Clarias magur; assembly: GCA_013621035.1. NCBI lineage: Eukaryota > Metazoa > Chordata > Actinopteri > Siluriformes > Clariidae > Clarias > Clarias magur. The sequence continues at coordinate 296,131 of QNUK01000675.1, forward strand.
TTAAAGGACACTTATCGAGAGCAGCTCTTCGTGGTGACCCCGGAGTGAAGGTGATTAAGATGACGAGGCGCTCGAAGAGGAACTGCATCAGCTCCTCGGCGGATCGGGCCGGTTGGCGCGGCCGTCCCCCGCAGCTGCACTCCGTCACTTCAGCATAATATTTGAGTTTGCTGCCGCTTTAGTGTCGTTTATCTCCAGCTGATAAATCTTGTTTGGGTGAAAGCGCTTCTCTCCGGTATCTCTTACAGAAACGAAAGAAACTCTCCTGTCAGAGTGGAGAGACGCGGCGCTCCGGCGCTAATCGCAGTAAAGTGCAAACGATTTCCTTTAATAACGTCTTCATACTTGTGTACAGTTCTGTAGGAGTGTGTGTTCTCCAGGGAAACACTTCCTCTAGTGTGTGTGTGTGTGTGTGTGTGTGTGTGTGTGTGTGGGTGGTCTTCTGGGATACACTTCCCGTTCCAGACGTTACCATTCTGGTGATCCAGAGACATCACAAGCAGAAGGCCACCTAAACTGAGCCGTCCAGCGTCCCACAGTGTGAGTGTGAGGACGTCCCCCCTGTCCCGGGTTACAGCTCAGGGACGCATACTACCGTCTCACCAACGTGTGCAGTTAGCAAAGAGCAGAATTTAGTAATAGGATTCGAGCTGTGATCAGAAGTGGGCTGACTGTTGCGTTATACAGAGAGATTCGACGCCTGATAAGATCTGAGGGGCGACTGGTCATGGCGTCTGTGGAACTCTCACGCCTGAGACGAGTGTGAGCTGCTGGTTTAGAGTGCGAGCGCGGCTCGGGGTTGTGAGAGCACTGATTGAGCAGATACACACACACTCTGCTCTCCTCGTGTGGTCTCGCTCACACGCGCGACGTCACCTGACGAGATGTCAGCAAAATCACACCACGAGACGCTGTAGACGTGTGTGTGTGTGTGTGTGTTTTCTCTAGAGTGACTGACTGCATGCTCCATTATCATCACACATACACTCCCAGTCAAAAGTTTGTACACCCCTCTAACCCCACGCTCGTTCCTGATGTTTCTTTCTCTCTACACTGTAACACAACACTGAAGGCGTTTCTCTAAAACGCACAATCATCTCCTCTGAGCAGTTGATATTGAGATGTAGATCTGCTCCTTCTGCTCTGTGAAGCTTCATAACGGCTCTAATCTGAGGTGCTGCTTGAGGTTCATTGGTGATTTCTGAGGCTGGTGACTCTAAATGAACGTCTCCTCTGCAGCAGTAAGTTTTGGTCTCGCTTTCCTGCGAAGGTCTTCATGAGAGACAGTTTCATCATGGAGCTCGATGGGGTTTACAAACGCAATGCTGTTCCTGTGAGAAACCGTTCCAGAACCTTCTGACCTTCATGTCTTAAAGTAACACCTGACTGTTACTGCAGGTAATTAATCACCCAGCGCCATTTGTTTTATTTCATGGTTTTTGAAACAATCCAGTATTGATCTAGAATGGAGAGAATAAGATTTGAAGTTGTGTCCAGACTTTTGACGGGTTCTGTGTGATGAGTTAATATGAAGCATCATGACCGTAGCGCTATAAATGTGCAGTGCTGCAGTGGAACACAACGCTGCCAGGCTGCGACTCGTTAATCCTATAAACGGATACACAGCTATTGCGCTTATCTACTGAACTCTACATCTGTTTGTAAATCCACTTCACTGTTGATGGGTTTAAATAAACTCTAACAGGCAGAAAGTGCCGTGTGTCGTGTCGGCTGGCAGTTTGGTCCTGCTCGAGTTTACACCAGCGTTTAATGTGTTTATTTCCTGGATGTTTCTGGAAGTATGACGGATGGCACCAAGCGTTCTGCCAGCATTAATGTTTACTACCCGAGTGTGTGTGTGTGTGTGTGTGTGAGAGAGAGAGAGGTGTTTCCATATCTGGATAATACTTAACCCGTGTGAAGTGCTGAAGTGGTCACATGGGTGTTGTTACACTGCACAGGACCCACCTGTGCTGCTCCTCACAATGTTTTGCACAATATTTATTTCTCTGCTATTTGCACACGAGATTCTTGTCACAATGTAAACTGTTTACTGCGGCTCTTCCCACGACCTCAACTCATACTTCATCAAAAAGTTCTGTTATGTCTCACATTGTTGTGTCTGTCATGTGCGTCTTGTTTGCACTATTTGCACGTGCACTTTGTCTGTTGTGTATTTCTGTATAGATATTTGATCGTTCTTCTTTTAGATTAACTTAAAAATGTAAAAATGTCTGTTGTTGCCTGTATGTAGCACCTGGTCCTGGAGGAACGTTGTTTCCTTTCACTGTGTACTAACTGTATATGGTTGGAATGACAATAAGAGCCGACTTGACTTGACACACACACACACACACACACACACACAGACACACACACAGACCCCGGACACGGACCGTATGTGCAGGAATATTACAAATGATCACGTTTTTATCTCTTAGGTCATTAATAATAAAAAATATATATACACATTTAGGATTTTAAACATTGGAATATCCTCGGAGGGAATTTTTAAAAGGTTTTGTTCTTAAAGAATTTTCTATAATCCAGACAAAAACATTCATAACGAAATGCAGGAGTGAGTTTAGTTTAGTTCCAGTGCTGGTGATTAGAGTCATTACATGACGGTCTATAAACACCGGACGTGTGTGTGTGTGTGTGTGTGTGTGTGTGTGTGTGTGTGTGTGTGCGCTCTGTCTCTGACCTTTGTGCTGTTGTTGTTTCTTCATGACGCTGCAGGACGAAAAGTTAAAATCCGACTGCTTTGTGTCTCGCTGGCGAATTAAACCAAACGGAGATTAAATACCCGATACAGAACCGTTCTACAGTCCTCTACCTCAGAATCAGTCAGAGGTCACAGTCAGTCAGGGGTCACAGTCGGTCAGGGGTCACAGTCGGTCAGGGGTCACAGTCGGTCAGGGGTCACAGTCAGTCAGGGGTCACAGTCAGGGTCACAGTCAGTCAGGGTCACAGTCAGGGTCACAGTCAGTCAGGGTCACAGTCAGGGGTCACAGTCAGTCAGGTTCACAGTCAGTCAGGGTCACAGTCAGTCAGGGTCACAGTCAGGGGTCACAGTCAGTCAGGTTCACAGTCAGTCAGGGTCACAGTCAGTCAGGGGTCACAGTCAGTCAGGGGTCACAGTCAGGGTCACAGTCAGTCAGGGTCACAGTCAGTCAGGGGGCACAGTCAGGGTCACAGTCAGTCAGGGGTCACAGTCAGTCAGGGTCCAACAGTCAGTCAGGGTCACAGCAAAGTCAGGGGTCACAGTCAGTCCAGGGGTGCACAGTCAGGTCACAGTCCATCAGGGTCACATCAGGGGTCACAGTCAGTCAGCGGGTCACAGTCAGTCCAGGGTCACAGTCAGTCAGGTTCACAAGTCAGTCAGGGGTCACAGTAGTCAGGGGTCACAGTCAGGGTCCACAGTCAGTCCAGGGTTTCACAGTCAGTCAGGGGTCCCACAGTCAGTCAGGGGTCACAGTAGGGTCACAGTCAGTCAGGGTCACGTCAGGGTCACAGTCAGTCAGGGTCACAGTCAGGGGTCACAGTCAGTCAGGTTCACAGTCAGTCAGGGTCACAGTCAGTCAGGGTCACAGTCAGGGGTCACAGTCAGTCAGGTTCACAGTCAGTCAGGGTCACAGTCAGTCAGGGGTCACAGTCAGTCAGGGGTCACAGTCAGGGTCACAGTCAGTCAGGGTCACAGTCAGTCAGGGGTCACAGTCAGGGTCACAGTCAGTCAGGGGTCACAGTCAGTCAGGGGTCACAGTCAGGGTCACAGTCAGTCAGGGGTCACAGTCCAGGGTCACAGCAGTCAGGGTCACAGTCAGGGGTTCAGTAGTCAGGGTCACAGTCCAGTCAGGGTCACAGTCAGTCAGGGGTCACAGTCAGGGTCACAGTCAGTCAGGTTCACAGTCAGTCAGGGGTCACAGTCAGTCAGGGGTCACAGTCAGGGTCACAGTCAGTCAGGGGTCACAGTCAGGGGTCACAGTCAGTCAGGGGTCACAGTCAGGTTCACAGTCAGTCAGGGGTCACAGTCAGTCAGGGGTCACAGTCAGGGTCACAGTCAGTCAGGGTCACAGTCAGTCAGGTTCACAGTCAGTCAGGGGTCACAGTCGGTCAGGGGTCACAGTCGGTCAGGGGTCACAGTCAGTCAGGGGTCACAGTCAGGGGTCACAGTCAGGGTCACAGTCAGTCAGGGGTCACAGTCAGGGGTCACAGTCAGTCAGGGGTCACAGTCAGGGTCACAGTCAGTCAGGGTCACAGTCAGGGTCACAGTCAGTCAGGTTCACAGTCAGTCAGGGGTCACAGTCAGGGGTCACAGTCAGTCAGGGGTCACAGTCAGGGTCACAGTCAGTCAGGGTCACAGTCAGGGTCACAGTCAGTCAGGTTCACAGTCAGTCAGGGGTCACAGTCAGGGGTCACAGTCAGTCAGGGGTCACAGTCAGGGTCACAGTCAGTCAGGGTCACAGTCAGGGTCACAGTCAGTCAGGTTCACAGTCAGTCAGGGGTCACAGTCAGTCAGGGGTCACAGTCAGGGTCACAGTCAGTCAGGGTCACAGTCAGGGGTCACAGTCAGTCAGGTTCACAGTCAGTCAGGGGTCACAGTCAGTCAGGGGTCACAGTCAGGGTCACAGTCAGTCAGGGTCACAGTCAGTCAGGTTCACCAGTCAGTCAGGGGTCACAGTCAGCGGTCACAGTCAGTGCAGGTTCACAGTCAGTCAGGGTCACAGCAGGGTCACAAGTCATCAGGGGTCACAGTCAGGTCACAGTCAGTCAAGGGGTCACAGTCAGGGTCACAGTCAGTCAGGGTCACAGTCAGGGGTCACAGTGCCCAGTCAGGGGTACAGTCAGGTCACAGTCCAGTCAGGGTCAAGTCAAGGGTCCACAGTCCAGTCAGGTTCAACAGTCACAGGGGTCACAGTCAGTCAGGGTCACAGTCAGGGTCAAAGTCAGTCAGGGGTCACAGTCAGGGTCACAGTCCAGTCAGGTTCACAGTCAGTCAGGGGTCACAGTCAGTCAGGGGTCACAGTCAGGGTCACAGTCAGTCAGGGTCACAGTCAGTCAGGTTCACAGTCAGTCAGGGGTCACAGTCAGGGTCACAGTCAGTCAGGTTCACAGTCAGTCAGGGGTCACAGTCAGGGTCACAGTCAGTCAGGGGTCACAGTCAGGGTCACAGTCAGTCAGGGGTCACAGTCAGGGTCACAGTCAGTCAGGGTCACAGTCAGTCAGGGGTCACAGTCAGGTTCACAGTCAGTCAGGGGTCACAGTCAGTCAGGGGTCACAGTCAGGGTCACAGTCAGTCAGGGGTCACAGTCAGGGTCACAGTCAGTCAGGGTCACAGTCAGTCAGGGTCACAGTCAGTCAGGGTCACAGTCAGTCAGGGGTCACAGTCAGGGGTCACAGTCAGGGTCACAGTCAGTCAGGGGTCACAGTCAGGGGTCACAGTCAGGGTCACAGTCAGGGTCACAGGCGAGGCTGGGACTATAACTAACCATACAAAATTATTGCTAACATATGTCAATTTTTTAAGAACAGAAAATGTAAGCTTAATTAAATCAAAACACATGCACTTAAACATGCAATTCTCAAAACCATCATGTGATCGTTTCCATGACTTTGATTTGGGGAGGATTATAAGAGTAGAAGAAAAATCTACAGAAACATTAGTAATGAAATAATTTAATAGTACTAAGCATAAGCGCAAGTTTTGTATGACTACACACCAGTCTCTCTCTCTCTCTCTCACACACACACACACACACACACACACACACACACACACACACACACACACATATGAATCATCAACTTACTATTATGGCATTTAAAAATCTCATTTGACCCAGCAGGAAGGTGGAGCCTCAAAGTCTAATGACAAAACAAAAGCTCTTCTTTAAACTGAGACTGAAAGACAAATTGTGTAGAGAACTCGTTTTTTATAAACATTAAAGCTGTCAGTCAGTTTGGCACTCTGTGTGTGTGTGTGTGTGTGTGTGTGTGTGTGTGTGTGTGTGTGTGTGTGTGTGTGTGTGTATCATACCTTCAGTTCTCTTCCTTTTGAAACATGACAAAGCTGTGCTTGAACTCTTCTCAGGGCCGTTGTGAAAATGTGAACAGCGCGAACAATGACACAAGCTTGTGAGCGACACGTTACAGTACTGAGTTCTGATTGGCTAATCGCCTTTATTTATAGTTCATAGATAATCATATGGAGAGAGTTTTAATATTTCATTTTCATGACAAATATATCACATAATACACAGGATTATTAATCTGAAGGGGAGGGGAGGGGTGTGTGTGTGTGTGTATGTGTGTGTGTGTGTGGGGGGGGGGGTTTACAGAGGGGATGGGATTTGACCCCCTTGAATCGAGCCCTGGTCACAGTCAGGGTCAGTCAGTGTCAAACCCTCAGTTCCAGTCGTCAGAGTTAATCAGCGGTTCTGACTGGCCAAGAAGAGCGAGGATATAAATGTACTGAATACGACACACAGAGAACTGTACTGAGCTTTGGTGCACACACACACACACACACACACACACACACACACACACACACACCTTGTGACATACAAATATTCCCAGACTGTTTGCATGTTTGTATGAGTGGTTACTTTCATTTGCAAACAAGAATAAATTATTAAACTATATTTCACTGTCAATATTTTCTATGAGGAATAAAACAAAAATAATCAGTGATGTGGTGGTCATGTGACCTGCTGTGGACTAACTGCTCCTCTGTCTGGGTTCACGTCGAAAACAGAACACGGCTAATTAGCAGTTAGCATGAAGACACCCTAAAATACATGACTGCTAGCTTTATGTCACTCAATTCTAAGACTGATGTCTAGTTTTAGTCCCCTAAATGTAGAACATGTTACCCATAATGCAGTGTGAGCTGTGTATGTACATGTGTGTGTGTGTGTGTTTGTGAAATAAGTGTTTCCTGTTGTGAAAAAATCTGTTACTACTTATACTCTTATATTTCATTCGGTCACCTGTAGCTATGATTCCACACACACACACACACACACACACACACACACACACACACACACACACACACAATGGTGTCCAGTTCATGTGTGTAAATGATTCCTCGCGCTCACAGAGACACTCTGTCTCTCTCACTCTCTCAGTCCTGGAACATGTTGTGCGTCATCACAGAAACCCTCCTGTGATGTGATGTGCTGGTGATTCAGTCCATTCAGGTGGTCATGTGACTTCATGTTATTGAGTCTCGACCTGAGCGACTGAAGCGACCCCAGATCATAACACTGTCTCCAGAGGCTTGTACAGTGGACACTATGCATGATGGGAGCATCGCCTCACGCGCTTCCCTTCTCACCCTGACACGCCCATCACTCTGGAACAGACTCAGTCTGGACTCATCAGCTCACGTGACCTTTATACATCACTCCAAAGTCCAGACTTTATGCTCCCTAATGAACTGAAGCCTTTTTCTGATGAGTCTCAGTAACAAGTGGTTTTCTTATGCACACACAGCTGTTTAGTCCCGATCCTGTGAGTTCTCATCACACCGTGTCTGTGGGCCAGACTCTCATGTCCATCCTGACAAGTCTTGAAGTTTGTGGTGTAGCATCGTCCACTGGTGTCCCTCAGGGCTCAGTACTCTGTCCTCTTAGGTTCTAAGTACTCCATTCACACTGCCGATCTAATATGCTCACGTCCATCTCGTCTCTACAACATCAGGAGTATTTGTCCATTTCTCTCTACACAGGCTGTCAGTCGCTTGTCATGTTGAGACTGGACTACAGCCCCTCCCCCCTGCAGCTCAGAGCCTCACTCATCCTCTGCACCTGATCCAGGATGCAGCTACATGACTGCATTTGAATTTCCTGAGTTCTCACACACCTCCCAGGTATACTGCTCCATCTACTGGCTCCCTGTGGCTACTGCATCAGATTTAAAACACCCATGCCTGTCTACAAAGCCAGAATCAGTCCTGCACCGTCTCGTCCTAGAGCACTCCTCACCCCTGCACTGCACCGCGCTGCCTCTGATCCTCCAGCTCCCCCTAGATCTGCGTCAGGACATGTCTCTGGTCTAGAACCTGGGCGGTGAACGTCCAGGGAACGTCCTCAAGATGTTCGTACAGCTGAGTCTCAAGCAGTCTGCAAGTGATGACTGGACTGAAGACCTTTGCTTAAGTAAGTGTGTTATCAATCCCCTCAGTCTCGGTAATCTGGTGAACAGTTATGAAGCTATAACACCTTCACTGGAGGTCCGAAGGCGTCACCACTGGGTTTAATAATGAGATGGTCAGGAATTACTCCAGTTCCAGCCATTCTAATGTCTTCTAACGTCTTCTAACGTCTTCTAATGTCTTCTTGATGCAGGACAATAACTTGACCAGTGTGAATCTCTTATTCTGGTTGTGCGTGTACTCCGTCACTCGACTCTGTAGTTTCTGCATTTCATGTGACTGATTGTAGTTTCTGCATAGTGTGTGTGTGTGTGTGTGTGTGTGTGTGTGTGTGTGTGTGTCTGAACTGAACTGACTGAATGTTTGCTAATGTTTATTAACTACCCAACTTTACTGGCATTTTATAGAGATTATATAAATACCTGTGAAATGTTTCACTGTAACAGTTAAAGAAAGTTCAGCTGGTGAAGAACGTGTTGTTTATATTAGACAAGCGTTTATTTTCCCGTCATGGTGGTCGTGTGGCATCACCCGGGCAGGAGGAGCAGCGGGCATCAGCTCACCATCTCTACTCGCTTATACATTTAAAGTTGTAAATGATGTTTGCCTTAACACTTCTACAGGTATGTCAGTGTGTGTGTGTGTGTGTGTGTGTGTGTGTGTGTGTGTGTGTGTGTGTGTGCGCGCGCATTCTGTCGAACTCTGTGGGAAACAGCAGGACTTAAAAGAGACAGAGGGAGAAAGAGAGTAAAGATTTGCTGAACGCTGAGAGGAACATAAACACGGTGAGGATGAACAGAACACGGTGCAGACGAGTGAACGGGTCAGCGCTGCTCTCTCTCTCTCACGACGAGCCCGAACACTGTGTATGGATCACTGCAATTAAACCCCAACAGACCCCACCCTAAAGATCCATAAAGTCAGGTTTCAGCCTCATTTCAGTTTTCTTTATGAGGAAGTCTCACATCCAGAGCATTTACGAGCACAAAGTGACAAAGTGAAGTTTACGTGATGTTCGTAGATATATAGAAAACACACACTGTGTATAAGTAAAGTGAAGGAACACTGGGGAGGGGGGGTCACGTGATCGAGAGATTCAAGGTTAAAAGCTCTTGAATAGTACGAGAAATAAATCTGCTTAAAAATGATACAGTTACAATAACAAGAGAAATACAGAGACGTAAAGCAGGGAGATGAAAGACTTTCGCATTTCCACCGATTTAAAGCTGCCAAGCTGCTGATTGGTTGATTCTAACACACACTATGACATCATCAGCCATCAGCTTTAATCTGAATGGAAATCCGTACAAAATCTCTTAAACACTGTGAAACATGAAGAGGAAGAGGAAGAAGACGCGCCGCACACAGTAAACAGGAAGCGGAAATCATGTAGCAGGAAGTAGAGTAACTCTTAGAGACATTCGGAGAAACAAGAGTCTGGAATTTACTTGAGTCTGTTGCGGCTCGAGCTCTGGCGTTTGATCGGCTGAGAGCTGCACTAGGTGGGCGTGGTGTTTAGGGAGGGGCGGGCTTACAGCCGTTCGGAGCGAGTCGTGTGCTGGGGCGTAACTGGCTGCTCAGGCTGCTGTGGCGACTGGCGGCGGAGCTCTTGCGCCGTGATGAGTGTGAGGAGTGTGTGTCGGTGCTGGAGTCCAGGCGGGTCAGCCCGAACAGGCTGCTCTGACGGTTCCGCTGGAATCGGGCCGACTTGAGCTCCAGCTTGTCCAGGTGAGACAAGGTGATGAAGGGACACCAGCTGAACGCTCGCTTAAAACCTGCACGGAACCTTCAACAGCAACGGAACACAGAACATCAGTGAACCACAACACACTGGGGAGAGAGAGAGAGGGGGGGGGGGGCGAAGTGTGAGGTAGAGACCTGCTGTTGAGGCAGCAGTAGATGATGGGGTTGTAGACGCTCGAGCTCATGGCCAGCCACAGCACCGCCAGATACACCTGCTGGATGAACCTCATCTTGTTCAGGCTTTTGTAAACACCTGTGATGATGAAGAAAAGGTGATATGGCAACCAGCACACAGCGAAGGTCACCACCACCACCACCATCATCTTCACCACCTACACACACAGAGAGGTCCACAACTCAAACACCGAATAAAATACTCTCCTACTTCTGTGTGTGTGTGTGTGTGTGTGTGTGTGTGAGAAAGAGAGAGAGAGAGACACACACCTTGCGCTTGGCCTGTAGCTGCTCCAGGTGGTTGTCAGAGGAGTTTCCTGGCACGCCGCCCCCCCACAGTGTGATTCCAACCACGCTGTATGTGATCGCCATCACCACTAGGGGCAGCAGATACACCAGCACAGCTACAATGATGTGGTACCTACACACACACACACACACACACACACACACACACACAGAGGGACTATAATGTTATGCCAGTAAGTTCTGCTTAAATATGCAAATATAAACATAAAGAAAACAAATAAAGACAATTTTTAAATGTTTGTCTGTTTATTTACTTTACTTATTTATATTTTAGCAGTTTTTCCCATGATACACATGTAAGACTGTTTATAATGTAATGACATGCAATGTATAAAAGTCTACTTTATACAAGAAAGAAAACAGTGAATTTAGTTGAGAGGGTTAGTATGTGGACTGTGTGTGTGTGTGTGTGTGTGTGTGCGTATAATACATAAAGGTATCTTCGGCACCGTGCGGCCAGTCCACGTAGCACAGCGTCCTGTTGGGAGCAGCTCTGGTATTTGAGTAGAAGCACAGCGGGAAGGCCATCACCACCGCCGCCCCCCACACACACACGATCACCACGCGCGTTAATGTGGCCGAGAAACGCGGCTTCAGTGGGTGGATGATCGCCATGTACCTGAACAGACAGGAAGTGACATCACTCAGCACATTTACATTCAAAGCATAAAGGTTTGTATGTAGCAGATAGACAGATGGATATACAACCTCTACAACATCAGAGTAAACGCGATGGAGTACGAACCGGATGTTACTCAAGATCATATGCATGTGAAGGCAGGAGAGCCAATACTTTGAGAGCAATACAGTGTATATACTTTATTGATCCCAAAGGAAATTCCAGATGTTCATGATGATGACGAGGTGAATAAACTTCAAATTCAAAATCAAATTCAAATTTTATTTGTCACATACACAGTCATACACAGTACGATATGCAGTGAAATGCTTATACGACCGCTCCGTGACCTTAAATATTTTTACAAATGGAACCTATAAAACAGATTCCATCAAAGTTACAAAAAAAAAATATATATATATATATAAAATCTGAAGTATAATGTAATGTAATATATTACAACTATAGTCTGTGAAAAACTTGAGGTAGTATTTTAATGAGATGAGGGGGGGTGTGAAAAGAAGTCCTTGAAGTGTGCAAATGTGCATATGTGCATATATGTGCAATGTGCATTGACATAATTGTCCGTTCTGTGTGTGCAAGAAAATGCAAAGGTGTTTAGTCCAGTGTATTGGTTTGATTGAGAGACCGTATCGCCTGCGGGAAGAAGCTCCTTCTCAGTCTCTCTGTATTGGCCTTGAGGGAGCGGAAGCGCTTCCCAGACCGCAGCAGAGAGAACAGTCCATTGCTGGGGTGGCTGAGGTCCTTCATGATCTTCCTGGCCTTGGTCCAGCACCGCTTGCTGTAGACAGAGTGCAGGTCAGGGAGCTCAGTTCGGATGATGCGCTCAGCTGATCGCACCACCCTCTGTAGGGCTCGTCTGTCCTGCATGGTGCTGTTCCCGAACCAGGATGCGATGTTTCCCGTCAGGATGCTCTCTATGGTGCAGGAGTAAAAGTTCCTCAGCACCTTAGAGGGCAGTCTAAAGTCTCTCAGGCGTCTGAGGTGGTAGAGACGCTGTCGGGCCTTTTTCACCACGGTGTTGATGTGACAGGACCATGATAGGTCCTGCGTGATGTGAACACCGAGGTACTTGAAGCAGTCCACTCTCTCCACTGGGCTCTCGTTGATGACGGGGGTCTGGTAGTTCCTCTCCTGCTTAGTGCTGAAGTCCACTATCAGCTCCTTTGTTTTACTGACATTTAGAAGAAGGTTGTTCCTCTGGCACCAGTTCTCCAGATTTCCAATCTCCTTCAGGTAGGCCGTCTCGTCGTTGTCAGAGATCAGGCTGACCACGACGGTGTCGTCAGCAAACTTGATGATGGTGGTGGAGCTGGTAGTGGCCGCACAGTCATGTGTGTACAGAGAGTACAGCAGGGGGCTCAGAACACAGCCCTGTGGGGCTCCAGTGCTGAGAGTGAGAGAGGCTGAGACGTGTCCACCCATCCTTACAGCCTGTGGTCTCCCAGTTAGGAAATTAGAGATCCACTGACACAGAGATGAGCTGAGTCCCAGGTGCTCCAGCTTGGTGGTGAGTGTGGAGGGAATTATGGTATTAAATGCTGAGCTGTAGTCGATGAAAAGCATTTTAACATAATTCCCCCTTCTAGTGTCCAGGTGAGTGAGTGTTGTGTGGAGGAGATGAGAGATGGCATCATCTGTGGAGCGGTTCGGGCGGTATGCAAACTGTAGTGGGTCCAGAGTGTTGGGTAGTGAAGAGATGATGAAGTCTCTGACCAGCTGTTCAAAGCATTTCATCACCACTGAGGTGAGGGCTACAGGTCGATAGTCATTGAGGGAAGCAGGATGTGGTTTCTTCGGAACAGGAACAATGATGGACTCTTTGAAGCATGTGGGGATCACCGACTGAGATAAGGAGAGGTTGAATATCTCTGTGAACACAGGTGCAAGCTGGTCTGCGCAGGCTCTGAGGACTCGACCTGAGATGCCGTCTGGTCCTGCTGCTTTCCTGGTGTTCACTCTCCTGAAGGCTCTCCTCACGTCATGCTCGGAGATGATGAACGCGTTTCCGGTGCTGGCAGTGACTTCCTCTCTGCAGGCGTTAGCGCCGCTAGCATTAGCAACGCTAGCGTCTTTAGCTGCAGTCTCGAAGCAAGCATAAAAGGTGTTCAGCTCGTTTGCCAGAGTCATGTCCGCGTTCGTCATATCGGATGTTGGTGTTTTATAATCCGTTATTGTCCTTAGTCCCTGCCACAGGCTCCTAGAGTCACTCTGTTGGAGTTGTGACTCTAGTTTCCTTCCGTAGCGCTGCTTCGCCTCTTTAACCGCCTTCCGGACGTTATAGGACGCAGCCTTGTACTGGTTTCATGTCCCCCGATGCAAGTCCCGCGTTGTAGGCAGCGGCGCGAGATCTCAGAGCGTCGCGGATGGTTTTATCCACCCACGGCTTCTGATTGGGAAACGTTCTGATGGTCGTTTTCTGCACGGTATCATCCGCTAGTTTCCCGACGAATCCCACGACCGCTTCCGTAAACATGCTGACGTCATCGGAGCTGTTCCGGAACATGTCCCAGTCTGCGTCATCGAGTGCGTCCTGAAGCGCGGCCACCGATTGGTCCGTCCAGCGCGCGACCTCCCTCTGAACCGGAAGTTCCTGTTTAAGCCTTTGTTTATATTTTGGCATGAGGAAGATGGCGGCATGGTCGGATTTACCAAACGGTGGACGAGATTGTGCCTTGTAACCGTCCTTAACTGATGTGTAACAGTGGTCCAGTGTCCTTTCGCTCCTGGTTGGGCAGGTGATGTGCTGATAAAAGTTCGGCGCTGCGCGTTTGAGGTTGGCACTGTTAAAGTCCCCCGCCACAATAAGCGCAGCGTCCCGGTGCTGTGTCTGGTGCTGTGTGAGTGCCTCATGCAGCTCGCATAAGGCAGTGTCCATGTCCGCTTGTGGCGGAATATTAACGGCGCTGATTATGACCGATGTAAACTCCCGAGGAAGATAAAAAGGACAACACTTGATAGTCAATAGTTCCAGGTTGGGTGTGCAGGAGCGTGCGAGAGGAACAACGCTCGCGCTGTTGCACCAGCCGCTGTTCACCATTAAACACACGGTGCCTCCCCTTGTCTTCTCCGAGTCCCTTGTCCTGTCCATGCGGTGAACCGAGAAGAACTCGGCTGGATGGCGTGGTCCGACCATGTCTCTGGGAAGCAGAGAAGATTGCAGTCCCGAATGTTTCTCTGGAACTTTATCCTGTCCCTGAGGTCATCGAGTTTGTTCTCCAGTGACTGGACGTTGGCGAGCAGGATGCTAGGCAGAGGTGTGCGGTGTGCACGGGCTCTCAGCCTGTTCCTGACGCCGGCTCGTTTCCCTCGGGGCCGCCGCTTCGCGTCGCGTCCTTTGTTTTCCCTCAGGATCTCACTCGGCCAGCTCGGATCCGGAGTTAAAAACGTCGAATTGTGAGTACATTGTAGACCAATAGAAATAAGAGTATCTCTATCGTACCTAATGCACTCAAAATTTGCCGGTTTAAAGTTGCTAGAAATTAAATTAAAAGACGAAAACAAAGTAAAGTAGGTCGGAGCAGTCGTGACGGCAGTCGACCTCACTGGCGCCATCTTGGTTTAACTTCTGACCAAACTGAAGAAAACCCCAGAAATTTGGAGCACAAGGTTTTTATTAATGGGTTTTCTGAAACGAGGCCAGGGTCAGAGTCACACCCACTGGAAATGAGCCCAGTCACACCCACTGCAGCTGTACTGGAGCTCGGATTTTGGAGCAGGAGCTTCTTTCATTTCTTGTCTTTCAGTCCATGGTGATCAAAACTGGGTTGACTAGGGACAGAGACACTGGTGTTCCAGAAGCTTCCAGTTCATGACAGGCCTGTGCTTTGTGGTTCCTGGGTTGTTCCTGTCCATCAGAACCAGTTTCCTCTGAGCTGATGTGGACAGTTGTGTCTTCTCCCAGACCTGAGCGACGTGTCTCCGCCTCCCAGTAACGCAGTGTTCTCACAGTGCGTCCGGCAGTCTGAGCAAACCGATCCTGGGTTCTGCAGAGTTTAGAGACGCTCTGAGAGACGTTCCTGATGGGTGTGTATGTGTGTGTGTGTGTGTGTGTGTGTGTGTGAACACCTGACTGTTACTGTAGCACCATGACCCACAATGCTGTGGTGTTAGGATTATTTTCATAATCAGTTATCAGTGGAGAGATCCTTCATCCTGTTTCTGTTCTCATGTCTCACACACACACACACACACGTCTCGTGTTCGCTCCTCACTGTAAAAGCTCTCAGACGTGCAGCTCCCTCATAAACACACTCTCTAAATAAGATCTGTGTATTTTATCCTCATTTATTACAGAGACAGAGGGCTCGGCTCGGAGGAGCAGCGGTGTTTAGCTGGTATTATTTGTCACTCAGTTAAAATCTCACTCTCAGTCCAGCATTAACACACACACACACGCATGCACCTCTGTCTGGTGAAAGAGCAACCTCGCGAGGAAATGCCGACAATCACCATGACAACAATGATGGGAATTATTATTATTATTATTATAGAGATATAGATCTGTGTGTGTGTGTGTGTGTGTGTGTCTATGTGTGTGTGTTTTTAAGTGCTCCCCACTCCTACCATCTTACAGCTGGAACTCATCACCCTACGCACGCACACACACACACACACACACACACACACACACACACACACACACACACACACACACACACACACACACAAACTTGGAAGCAATGTGAAGCAAGGTCATACAACAATCCTCTGGACTTTGTCATGTGGTGTGTGTGTGTGTGTGTGTTTTCTCCATCAGGAGCTGTCTCACTTCTTCTATTTTGATGATACCCAGAGAGCATCATTGTCTGCTGTCTTAGTATATCTGTGTGTGTGTGTGTGTGTGTGTGTGTGTGTGTGCATAATTTACTTAACTGAACACACCGGACACATACTGTATGTAATTTAAAATGACTGTGCACATAAACGTACATAATATTATTAATCAAGTAATGAGAAAAAGATTTGAGTCTATAAATGATGTTTTAAACGTGGGGCGCGTGCTGTACTCGTCTCCCAGTGAGCAGCTGTGGCCATGAAAACCATAGTGCCCATGCTGTTAGAGAGAATTAATCAACACCTACTGACCAATCAGAGTGCAGGACTCATGTTGTAATAGTAAATATAACATGGATATAAGTACTAAATAACACACACACACACACACACACACACACACACACACACACACACACACACCCTGAGTGACAGTGTGAAACTTAAAACAATCCCAGGTTCCTATTTAGTACAGTGACTCGCCTAACAAACCCTAAGATGCCTGCAGGGAGAATCCCATCACAGCTTAGAAGTGAAGACTTCATGAACTTCTACAATGAAAAGATTGATAGTATCAGGAAGAAAATAATGGAAATTCAACCTCTAACAGCATCTCATGATCCAGTCCAGTCTAAAGCTTCACATTTAGATTTTCAGAGCTTCACAGGTGTAGGACAGGAAGAGCTGTAGAAACTCATCACCTCGGCTAAATCAACAACATGCTTGCTGGATCCAATCCCAACTAGACTTTTAAAAGAAGTGATAAATATAACCGGAGCGCCACTTCTAAACATTATCAACTCTTCATTATATCTAGGTCATGTCCCTAAACCTTTCAAGTTGGCAGTTATTAAGCCTCTTCTTAAAAAAATCTAATTTAGACCCAAATGATATAATAAATTACAGACCGATTTCAAACCTTCCGTTTATATCAAAGATATTAGAAAAGATAGTATCAGCCCAAATATGCACATTCTTGCAGGAAAACAATATCCTGGAGGAATTTCAGTCAGGTTTCAGGCCCCATCATAGTACAGAAACTGCACTAGTTAAAATCGCAAATGACTTGTTTTTAGCTTCGGACCAAGGCTGCATCTCAATTCTTGTCTTACTTGATCTTAGTGCTGCATTCGACACTATAGATCATAACATTCTCATAGATCGCTTACAAAATCACATTGGTATTCAGGGACAGGCGTTAAAATGGTTTAGATCCTACCTGTCTGATCGATTCCATTTTGTAGATCTGAATGGAGAACAGTCTGGTGTAATGCCAGTGAAATATGGGGTGCCACAAGGGTCAGTTTTAGGACCTCTGTTGTTCTCAATATACATGCTTCCCTTGGGTAACATCATCAGAAGACATGGGATTAGTTTCCATTGTTATGCTGATGATACTCAGTTATACATTTCCACAAAACCAGATGAAATACCCAAATTGTCTAGACTAACTGAGTGTATTCAAGATATAAAAGACTGGATGACCGATAATTTTCTTTTACTAAATTCAGATAAGACAGAGATATTACTTATTGGCCCAAAAACCAGTACACACCAGCTCTCACAATTCAGCCTGCGTTTAGAAGGATGTTCTGTTACCACCAGCTCGACAGTGAAAGACCTGGGTGTGATATTACACAGTAATTTATCCTTTGAAAATCATATCTCCAACATCACAAAAACAGCCTTTTTCCACCTTAGAAATATTGCCAAGCTTAGGAACCTTTTATCTGTATCTGATGCAGAAAAGCTGGTTGATGCATTCATGACCTCCAGACTGGACGACTGTAATGCATTACTGGGTGGCTGTCCTGCATCCTCAATTAACAAGCTACAGTTAGTCCAAAATGCAGCTGCCAGGGTTCTCACTAGATCCAGAAAATATCCTCATATAACCCCAATATTATCATCCCTGCACTGGCTACCTGTTCAGTTTAGAATTAATTACAGAACAGCATTACTTACGTACAAGGCTCTAAACGGTCGAGCTCCCACATACCTAACCAGTCTTCTGATACGTTACAATCCAGGACGCTCCTTAAGATCAGAAAACTCCGGACTACTGGTAGTTCCCAGAATATCAAAATCTACAAAAGGAGGTAGGGCCTTTACATATTTAGCTCCAGGACTTTGAAATAGCCTTCCTGACAGTGTTCGGGGCTCAGACACAGTTTCCCAATTTCAAAGTAGACTCAAGACGCATCTCTTTAATCTGGCACACACATCATTAATTTCTTTACCTGATACTCCAGTACATCTATCCTGAATGGCAACCACGCTAATTCTCTCCTCCGCTCTTTATTTTTCCACCCATCCCGAGGCATCTGGAGATCGTGCCAGCTTCAGTAGACAGAGGCCGACCCTGCTTTGACCCAGAGGCATCCAGAGAAGGACCAACTCCAGCTGGATTCTTCTTCATGTTGGTTTGGATCTACACATGCTGCTCCTGAGCTCCCAGTGATCCAGACCCCCATCTGCCCTCTGCACCTGCTGACTCGTCCCTGTGCTGAACTGGACTTCATGTTAATTTAAATTAACTTCTGTTTATGGAACTTTCATCTGCATAACACACATGATGTTATACAATTTCTGTTATCTGTTATCACCCAGATGAGGATGGGTTCCCTGTTGAGTCTGGTTCCTCTCAAGGTTTCTTCCTGTTGCCATCTCAGGGAGTTTTTCCTTGCCACTGTCGCCGTCACCCTTGGCTTGCGCATCAGGGACAATCTCATTATCTAGTCACGTTTTTCTTACACATATATACATTTCCATAAGTCTTCTTTTCATTTCTGTGAAGCTGCTTTGAGACAATGACCATTGTTAAAAGCGCTATAGAAATAAAATTGAATTGAATTGAATTGAATTATGAAAACTCTGAAACACATGAACCTATAAACACCTGAACACCTGAACGCGACTGATGGGAAGTTTGAATCATTTTAGTGACTCGGTTCTTTGAATCTCGTTCATCAAAATGAACAAATTCTTTTTTGAGTCATTTAGTTCATTTTGTTCTTTTGACTAGAAATAAAATAAAATGTTACATTTTCAATAAACAGACCCCAAC